>JAOEHQ010047317.1:0-10917 GCA_025447715.1 Asclepias incarnata
CTATATCTATATATCAATTAATTAAAAGTTTAATTATTTATGGCATCTAAAAAATGGGATAAATATAGATTTAAAAAAACACGTGTCGATTAACTAAAGCGCCATGTGTCGATTAAAGAAAGCATCAATCCTGTTTTAGTTTATTGGTAGATTATAGATAATTACCATGGAACAAACTAATACATACTGTATAAGATGTACATACAATGCATATTAAAACAATAATTGACTTTTAAAAATAAAAATAACTTACTATATACTTTGAGATATTAACATAAATATGTTTAAATGTGATTTTTATTTTTTTTTATTTTCCATTTGTACATATATTATACAAGTTAGCTTTAAATTCACAAATTTTATAATCAAAGATATATATATATATATATATATATATATTCACAATTATTTTGGAATATTTTTTCATAAAATATCAAAATAGTTATGTAAATATTTAAAAATAATATTAGCATTCATGCAACATTAATAAATATAAAAAATATATAAAACTAACATGAAAAGCCTAGCACAAACAAATATAACGAATAAAAATATAATATAATAATATCTCACAAAATTAAATATTTATATAAATATAAATGTTTTATACATAAACAAAATCTTTGATGACACTTATCAATCATTTTAATATTATAAATCGTTACCTTTCTGTGGGATGTAAAGACTAGTAGTCTAGCATCTAGAAATATAAGTTTGCAAAATCCAAAATAAAATAAAAGCTCAAATATTTATTTAATTTAATAGCGGGAGAAATTGAAGTTGGCCCAACATAAAAAAGGCCTATGTACAAAGAAAATGGGCTTAGCCTGTATGCCTTGGGCTCAGAGAACTCCCTAACGAAATTAGAAGCCATAAAACATAAGGCATTGATAGATACAACCCTAGTAGTTCTAATATCACTTTGTGCGGCTGTGTATCTGAAGGAAGCTCTGCAGCAGCCATGGTAATCCTTTTATTATTATTTTTTAACTATCAAAAATCACTTAATTTTTTATTTAATGATTTATGTTAGATTATAATATAATTTTAGTATATATGTGTTGTCGCTGGTTTTTGAACTCTTCATTTTGTATATTTTTTTATTGTTATATGTTTTTATTATCTATTATCTATGCTGTAGAAACACTTTTATTCAAGTTTGTATTTCTAATTTATGTATTTACCAAAGACAAAATAATTTTTTTATTTTTATATTAATATGGGAGATATATAATTCATAAAATAGTTTGTTTAGCAGTAAAAGTTTCAATATGAATTAGAGGCGAAGCAGTAGTTTTTAATTTAGGACTTTTTAGAGTGTAAATTTATCTTGAAATCATGTCATGGTTGAATTGATTTTTTATTACCAATTCGAATGCATTACTGAAATGATGTGATTGGCCTTTGTATTTTGTATTTTTTTTATTTATTTATTTTTTTGTAAAGGTATTGTTTATGATCTGTTGATAACCGTGGCGGGACTTCATGACTCATTACAGTATAGGTTATGTTAGTATTACGAGTCGATGTGTAGATATATCCGAACCATGACCGATACGCAATGGTGTGGTATGTTTTACCTATAAGTCTTTACACTGCAATTTGTATAGGTCATACTGACGTAACGCAACTTATACTCAAATTGGACTATTGTAATGGTTTTGTTTAGACAATGGGTGTTTTTTTCTCCCTACAGGATAGTTTTTTGTTTAAAGTATACTATTTAAATGTGCAAGTGTTTGTGGTTTACGAGTGTAACAGTACTGGGATCACACTTAAGGATATGTTATAGTGTAAATCACGGTAAGATGTATTACGATGAATTATGTATTGTTAGCAGTTATTAAAATATGATTTTATTTTCGCTTTATCTACAGGTGAACGTTCCCAAGACCAAGAAGACTTACTGCAAGAACAAGGATTGCAGGAAGCATACCTTGCATAAGGTGACTCAATATAAGAAAGGAAAGGATAGCTTGGCTGCACAAGGAAAGCGTCGTTATGACAGGAAACAATCTGGTTATGGTGGTCAGACAAAGCCTGTCTTTCACAAGAAGGTTAGTATGCTGTTTTTTAATATATATATTTCTGTTCCAAGCTTTTCGTTGCATTTAAACATTCTATGGGCATGTTTTAACCATTGTAACTCATTGTATTATCCAGGCAAAAACCACCAAGAAGATTGTGCTAAGGTTGCAATGCCAGGGTTGCAAGCATGTCTCTCAACACCCAATTAAGGTTTGTCTTGGACCGTTGTATATTATCTTGATGCTTGTGTGCTGTGTGGTTGGTTACTAACGCTTCGTCTTGTGTTTTTGCTCTTCTTACAGAGGTGCAAGCATTTTGAAATTGGTGGAGACAAGAAGGGCAAGGGAACTTCTCTTTTCTAAGCATTTTCGTGTAATGTAGTTGCAGTTCTGACTATTATTATCATCATTTTGTTAGCAGACTTTCCAGTTTTGAAGTCTTTTTGAATGACAATGCAAGTGGCTATGCTGGTTCTACAGATGGTTAAAATGGAAAATGTTTTCTTTTTCGAGTATTATAGGTGGTTTATTGTGTGATATTGATTCCTTCATATTGCCATATTGCAGTGCTTATAGTAGATGTGAACTTTACTCTTTAGAGATGTGCTCAAATTCTGTCTGTTATATTGACGGAACAATTTTTGAGAAGCAGAAGTATGAACCCCTGTAATAGGCGGCTTTGGCTAAGGCTGATAGTTCAATTCTAAGAAATGTATTGGCTAGCAAAACAAATTTATAAGTAGATTTGGGGAATGATAAAAAAGAAAGAAGATTATATAGAAACGGTTAGGAAGGAATTTCATACTTGTGCTCTATTCTATACGCTTTGATTCATCATTTGTTCTAACTTGAAGCAATATGTTTGCCCATTTAAAATAATCAAAAATGTTGCAATTGCATAAAAACCCGAAGTCTGAAATGGGACACCTCTTCATAATAACTAGTTTAATACCCGGTCGTTTGCTGGGTTTGCCTATAAAAAGTACGCTAAAGAAAACAAAAGCAAGATAAATAATGTGCGATCAGACAAATGTATTACAGTACAAAAATATAGAAGAAAGATCTAAAACAGATTTGCTACTGTTATAAACTTCAAAACTCATATGGAGTCATCATGATCAAAATTGCAAGTATTATGTTGGTGCATTCATAAATCATAATAATCAAAATTGTTCCGATTGCATAGAAACCCAAGCTAGTGTTTAAAGGGTAACGTTATCCATAACGGACAACTCTTATTTAACCAAATAATCTTAACAAATAAACCAACTCGAAGCAAACAATAAACTCCATACTGGACCAGATGTGTTCAAATTACAGAGGGCCTGGGAAAACATCGTTCTCCCTCTGCTCGTTCCACCTTTCAACCTGCAATCCCGACACAAAGCCCGGTCATTTCACTACATTAAAGAAAACGAGTAAGAAAGGTTTGGTTCTAACAAAGCCAGCAACTATACTTTTTCCTAAAGTGTCTTTGGAATATATAAAAGGTCTTTGGAAAGTATACTGTACTCCTGTAGTGTAAATATTAGAGATAGCAAATACTACTGAATGGCTAACATTTTACTTTGGGTTAGGTTGACTTCAAACACCTTCAATACTATCCAAAGTTTTTACCTATTTATCAGCAATTGGCATGATTAGTAAACTATATTATTTCATGATGATCAACTTTCTCACCTAAATTGGTTTAGGTTAATTAAGGATTTTTGTGCAAAGACGATTACAAAAATGTATTATTTTAATGGTGATCCAAATTTTTTGGATAAATGATATTAAGAGTACACTTGGGCCTATTGACCGATGTGAATCATTTGATTCTGCCCTTCTAAGCTGATAGTTTTCGTTTCACATGTTCGAGATAACACATAATCTGAATCGACCCTTTCATAAGTAAATAGGTCGAAAGTGACTCCTCTAAGCTAAATATACATGGAAGATTAAAAAGGTAATGAGTAAACAACTCACCCATTCAGCTGGGAAAAGAGAACGATAGTATCTAGCAAACTTGTTACATTCTTCAGCACCGTCACCTTTTGCCGCGACACATCTATATAATATATCATATGATATACAGAATTACAGTATTTGATTTGATAGTATGTCGCTAGAATATACAGAGTTTAACTTGGCAGCTTGGATAGCCGTGATCACCAACGTTAGAAAACGATACCTGTGAAACTCTATGTAGCGGGTGAAACAGTGTCTGCTTTGATTCGTTGTAGGGAAGCGAGAGTCACTCGGTGCAGTCTTTAATTCAATCTGAATCCAATCATGAAATAAAACCATAAAAGTACTTTCTATTCAAAATCATATCATGTCTAACACTGATTCTTAATCACTAACAAAAATCATCAGGAAATTAACAAGAATTGTACTTTCTTATCAATAATAATCTCTCACATTCAGACATGCAACAACGTGAATTACACTAACCATAACGTTTTATAAACTTTATCAATAAGGATCACTGGATCTATTAAATGCATTTGAAATAATATTGGAACAAAAGATTTGGTTTATAAATAC
This sequence comes from Asclepias incarnata, assembly GCA_025447715.1. Taxonomy (NCBI): domain Eukaryota; kingdom Viridiplantae; phylum Streptophyta; class Magnoliopsida; order Gentianales; family Apocynaceae; genus Asclepias; species Asclepias incarnata. The sequence goes on from JAOEHQ010047317.1 coordinate 4,557, forward strand.
TGATGATAATGTACCTCAGCCATCTTTGATACGAGAAACGAAAGAAGAAAATGAAGATGATGAATTTATGAACGTAAGCGGAAAAAAAAATAAGCAAAAGAAAAGAAGAAGCCAAATGAACCAAGTTAAAAATAGAAAGAAAGTGTACGTGTTAACCTATATTGTATGTAAACTTATTTGTAGCGCTGTCAATACTCGATTCAACCTGAAATTGAAAAAAAATTGGATTAGGGTTGTCAAATCTTGACTCGCCAACCCGTCAATTTGACTCTTTTTTTGGGTCAGGTTCGGGTTGGCCATTCGGGTTAACAGGTCGACCCGTCAACCCGAAAATATTTTAAATTTATATATACATTTTTAATAAGTTGACTCACCAACCCATTTGACCCGACAACCCACAACTCATTTGACCTGAAATTAACCCGTCAATCAGCCAATCCACAGCCCATATGACCTGTCTGACTTGAAATCACCGCCAACCCGAAGCCAACCCGCCAACTTGATTTCTTCCGGGTTGGTGGATTGGGCTCGGGTTGACGGGTCGGCAGGTTCGGGTTTGAAATTTCCAACCCGATTTTGTTATGAAGTTGGGTTCGGGTTGGATATTTTCAACCCGCCAACCCAAACCCATTGACACCCCTAAGTCATTGGTGTAGTACCTTGTTTGGGTTCTCATTGTATTGGACAAGCCTATGGCCCGTATCACCATGACACCATCGCACATTGGACAACAGATAGCCTGTAGATCAATGTTGGGGGAGTCGATCCAAGTTGACGCGAGTTGGAAGGCGGTATTGAGCAAGTCTTTAATATCGGCAAGGTTGTTCCGTTTAGAATTCTAGCTTATGTACTGGTTTTTCCTGTCAAAATAATTGCCTAAATATTTTCTATCTATTGAAGAGGTGTGTCTCTTCATTTATAACGGTTTTATATTTGTCTTTAACTTTCATATTTGAAATGTCCAACGGTTCATGCATTATAAATGTATACATTTGGTCTCATAAATCCACACGAATTTAAACATATGTTATTTGTTCATGACTTCAGTTTTAATTGCCTATATAAAGTTGAAACGGAAAACTTATCTTTGAAGATTTCCAGCAATACAATATACGTACAAGATCGAAATTCTTTATTGCGATAGTGTTTCACGATTCAAAAGAAAATTTGGTCATCGCCTAAACCTTGTTTACTCACATCATATTCGAGAGTTATTTGTAATGATGGACACTTACTCAGGTTGAAATACTACTTAGGGACAATATGTTCATCGTTGATAGTTTTTATGATTCTTGTTTGAAACCTTCACATTACATAGATATACTGTTTTATGTGTTTTGTGTTTGTTTTTTTCTTCATAGTAACTACGATTAACAAACACAGGTAAAGCTAGCTCGTGTTTATTCAGTTCATTTAGATCCCCATTGGTATAATATCTTAATTGAGTCTCTTCAAAATATTAATTAGTGGAGACTTAGTTTAAGTAATTCTAAGTAAACTTTCATTAATATATGCCAATAATTAATACAAAATCCAAATCCATGTTAAATCCGTACAAATTTGGGGGGAATTGAGACATTGAGGTATTGGGTTCAAATCTTAGTGTGAGCAAAATGCTACCAAGAATGGAAACAACGGTTTTTCTAAAATGGGTTTTATCTAGAAATGAAGTTGAGTATATGAAGAAACATGTCGCTGAGTTCAAATTTGCCATTCAAAAAAAATAATTAAAAAAGCCGTACAAATTTCTTTTGAACAACGAAGTAACCTTGGAATAAATCCAACTAATTATCCTTAAGAATCTCTTCTTAGAGGAATTATAGGAAACGTGAAATGCAAATGTCTTGACTTGCTATGATCGATAAAATCTTTGACCAAACCATTTCCTGCCCACCAATTAATTTTGGTTATAAATATTACTATATATATATATATGAATGATCGGTTTGCTATATGTCAAAGTATTAGTTTTTCTCTAACACTGTCTCTTCTAATTCTTAGTGTTACTCAAATTAATGGCTGAAAATGCAAATTCACCAACAACACATGATGTAATCGTAGTTGATGAAAATCATAAAACGCCAACTCCTATGGCCGACAAAGATCAAATTCCCACTACGCCAAGCTCTATAAAATCAATCTTGTTTGCGTTAAACACAATCACATTCCTTCTTTCTTTCCCCGTCCTCTTTTGTATTGTCTGGCTTTTATACGTGAGAGAAAGTAACTGTGAACATTTACTACCGTTATCAAAGCTTCAAATCGGGGTTGTAGCTGGGTTAGTTGTCTTGTTTGTAATTAGCAATGTCGTAGTGCTCTTGAGATCACGATTCCTAATGTTGACATTGATTGCGGTTATGGTGCCACTCTTCGTGATTCTCACAATAGGTTTCGCACTCATAGGGGCATTCAGATTAGAAGGCAGGTTGATTCCAGGTTCACCATCATGGATTAAAATAATGGTCAGCAACGATAGTAATTGGAATGCAATTGAGACTTGTATATACAAAACAAGAACATGTCAAGATTTGGCCGTACAATCATCCATGGTTGGGTCTAATGATTTCTCAAGGAGGCATCTCACTCCAATAGAGGTATCAGTGATTCGCGTTATATATATGCAAGCACTTACATTATTAATTTTTTTAAATGCACCATATATATATATAACATAAACCATGGAACATTATTATTTTCAAGCACTAACATTCTCATACCTGCTTATGCCGGGATTAGGTACAGTTGTTGATGTATTAATTAATTTCTACCATCTTTTTCAGTCGGGATGTTGCATGCCACCATCAAATTGTGATATGACGTACGTGAGTGTGACTTATTGGGAAAAGAATTCGGAAGTTGACGATAGCTCGAATGGCCCGTATGATATTGATTGTGATCTATGGCAAAACAAGGCTACCAAGCTTTGCTATGAGTGCCATGCATGTAGAAAAGGATTTATAAGCAGCTTAAGTCAGAAATGGTATAAGCTTGGAGTATTCCTTGTAGTAGAGACGGTCTTGCTAGTTGTTTCCCATCTCTTGTTCTTTGTGGCTACAATGTGGGAACGACAGGCATCATAGTAAATGAATCGATCTGATCATTTTTTTAAATTTTTAATTTTTTTAAAACTATTTGAAGGCCATCAGCACGTTTGTTTTTGTAATTCTTTGTTTGATCTTAATATATATCCTATTAGTTTTCAGTCTAGCAGCATGTTTGATTAATTGATTCTACAAATTAATACTCACTACTTGTTAACTAGCCACAATATTTGTTGGCCGGCCGGCCTGTAAGGATTCTTCTATATATATTCTTGCAGTTTGGATATACTATATATTGATTCCATTAAAAGATCATCGTGGCTCTCGTTAAAACTTGTCAAATACATTAAAGTTTATGGAATTGAAGCTCCTATTTACGAATAATATAATCCGAATAAAACTCATGCAATTGATACGTTTTTATGTTGTTAACAAACAGAGGCGGTGAACGGGGGCGTTTAGTTAAACAGAAAACGCAATCAAATCATAGTTTTTCAAAATAAGATTCCAAGAAAACAAAAACAATGTTTTTCATTTTTCAATGGAAAATTAGAAAACCTTTTTTTTTCTTGTTTTCCGCATTTTCTATTTTCTATTTTCTAAATTTTAGAAACCTCAAATTATTTTAACTTTCCCTCGTAGCCCCCTCCCCCCGCGCCAACTAAAGCTGGAATGGTTTTGATGATTATATTTTACTGTACATTTTTTTTATAACATATTGTATAAACATATATTGCACAATTGTGATAATTTATCAAAAAATTATGGTATCTTGAGTGACAAGTTTTGATTGCCTTGATAATCTTTAATTTATTAAAAAGAAAAGAAAAACAAAAAAAATGGATATATGTATCATATCTGTATTGCTGTATATATGAACTCCAAGAACATATACAAATATTTGGAAGGAGAAGCTATAAGCTTCGCAGTTTGCACTTTGCATGACTTGGCAAAATTTTCCGAATAAACAGGCGAGAAATGATATATTTTCTTACCAAATTTTCCAAATAATTCTCCTAATGTCATATGCCAAGTGTAATCTACTAATTCTTTTTTATAATCCCATCCTTTGATTTACCAAATGTCATGGTTATATTGTTAGAATGATTATTAAGTTGATTTTTTAGAATGATATATCATTACTGGCCTCACCCAGGCGGATGGAGCTCTAAACCGCACGCGCGCGCGTGCACACACGCACACACATATATCAATCCCTATGTCACCCTTTATATCTATATCTATATAGAGAGAACTAAGAAAAGGGAGGTGGTAGTTGTCGGCAGCAGCAGCGGAAGTCAGAGGTTGACGACGGCAGTCCTATAAAATTTCTTCATCAACAAAGAAGTAATCCAAGGTGGTTTTTGGTCTTGAATGTAAACCCTTTTCGGGTTTTAATCGAAATCCGAAATTAGTCAAACTCAGTTGTGATTTTTTGTAAAATTGCAAGATTTTCAAGATTCTTGGTGAAATTTTCATCAATTAAGTCAAGTGAAGATGGTAACTTCAGGTTGCGGAGGAAAAAAGATGTGTAAATCAAGGGGTTTTGAGATGAGGTTTTCAATTAGAGTAAATTACATTTTCGGTCCCTGTCGTGGTTACGAAATTACTGGTATCGCCCCTAAGTTTCAAAAATTATGCTTTTGGTCCAAAAAACTCTGTTCGTTTGCGCTTTTGGTCCAAATGACTAACGGACGTTAAAAAACCCATCACGTGATCCGCACATGTTGAGTATTTTAGACTTTTTCTTAACACAGGGACCAAAAGTGTAATTAATTCAAAATCTTCTTCATCTGTCATCATCATCATCTATATCTTTATTGTATTTATATCTATAGGGTTCTATATCAAGCATAAAAAAAAGAGAAAAAAAGAAGAAGAAAGAAATGGTATTATTTGTGCCGCTACATTACTACTAGTACTAGTATCATCTCAAATAAGAACAACACCCCCGAATTAAAAGAAGGAAAAATGGGTGAAGGATGATATAAATGAATGAAGGTGTGAAATATGTGAAGGATGATATAGACAAATGTATGTGGTACGATATTGAAGGTAAATATAGATGTATGTAATGTCTGGGTATGAATGTATATATGATTTGATTCGTGTATGATTAGGTATAGACGTAGATCTGAAAAATATTATTGGGTTTTGAAAGATCAGGGATGAAGTTGGGATGAAAGAATGCTCCTCACGGGATCTACACGTGAAGTTATCGGAACTTTATAACGGTAGGGACGAAAATCCTACCACAATGATGATTTGGGTAGAAAGTTAACGACAAGGATGAAAAGCGGGATTCCGGCTTGACCAAATGGACGAATTTTGCACTTTGCTCTAATTTAAAAGCTACCAATTACATTATTGCTGAAATTTTTATATATTTTGTTAGTGTAATTGTTTAATGTTTGTTAAATATACAACAGATGGGGAATGAATTTCAAGAGAACTTTCATTTGATATTGTTACAAAAATAATTTAATAAAAGAAACAGTACGTTAGTTATTATTTAGATTTAGATTAAAAATAATAATATTCTAAAGACTTTGAAGGCGTTTATAATTGGAGTACAATCTTTTTAAAAAGCTTTTATATAAAAAGTCTAACAATATTTCATATAATTGGAAATGGCTTAAGAATACCATGACACTCTAGTTCATTAAACTTTACCCGGATAACATAATTGTTTTTATGTTAAAGTATCAGTTGCGATTTTAAATTAACTTTGAAACTAGACTTGATATGACTTTTTTATGAAAAAAATCTAAAAACTACAACTCATTATTAAAAGTTACACAAATTCAATATGCGAAATGACTACTTTATCCTTGCCCTAACAATTATTTTATTTTTGGTAACCTTGTGTCTCACTCGCTTTGCGAGACTAATCTCAAGAGCTGACTCGCATTTGCGAGCCCAGTGTCAGAACAGATGAACCTCCGTGGCCACTAATGTATCTTTTTTTTAAAGAGCCAGGAATTAAACCTGTAACCTCCAGGGAGTTTCACTCTTTTTGGAGACACATGTCAAATCACTGGACCACCACCATAATGGTTTTAATTAACACTTACCTTATATATTTAAACATCTTAAATATTAATTAATACTTACCTTAAATATTTTGTCAAACTTTCAATTTCTATAATTATATTTTAACAACGAATTAACAACAGGTTCTTTAACGACATATTTGGGGCCACCTCATTGTGCAGGTATGAGGTACCCCTTTGTAAAATAAAGGAGTTAATGACCTAAATGGTCCCTGTGGTTTGTCGAAAAAGTCATGTTTCGTCCCTGTGGTTTCGAAATGACACTGG
>JAOEHQ010047318.1:0-21862 GCA_025447715.1 Asclepias incarnata
TAAATAGACCTATCTAAACAAGATTGAAGAAATTCTAATATATCATGTGGAACATATCAAACAATCATCTACCAATATATATATATATATATATATATATATATATATATATAGAGAGAGAGAGAGAGAGAGAGAGAGAGAGAAAGAAAGAGAGTTAGGTTACTGTGAGAACCCTACAATTGTCAAGAACTTTGAGAACCAATATAAACCATTGATCTAATCATGGTTAAAATTAATAGTGGCAGTTTTGTTATTAAATTGGATTCGATGAAAATCCTTACAAACTTGAAAGGGCAAAATCGGAACAACATCACAAATTAACTATTTGACTTGACTCCACAAATTACGTTTTAAAACATGTCCTCCTGCTAGACTCCACAAATCACGTTTCTTTTCTTTACTTTTTGTATATAGATTCAATTTAGTTCATTTGTTTTAATAATATAATATAAGTCTATAAACATGTGATTATCGTGCACATATGAAGTTAAACAATTTTATTATGTTCACGGATGACAACTAACATTTTTAAGGTGTGCACTTGTACATATATTTTATGCACATGTAAACATAACACCTTTTTTCTAAAATATATGTACATAATTTCAAATGCGCACATATGTACATATGGACAAACACAATATCTTAATTTCAAATGTGCACATATGTACATATATTGTACGCACATAATATATATTGTAGTGGATTATAATGTGACAGTTTTTTGCAAGTATAATTTCATTAAGGATTACGTTCTACTTAAATTAAAATAACATGTTGGAACTTTATAATGTACATTCCCAAATGATGGTCGAGGGTTCGAATCTCCATTTGTTCCCAATAACCATGGGTGCCAATTGCGTGGGAGTCTTACAGGTAGTGACCCCTTGTCGGGTGGGGAAGCTAGGTGCGCTCGTGCGGACCCGGGATTTGGGTGTTCCCTTTAGTCTACACCTTTTCTCAAAACTTTATAACGTACAATAATATTAGTAAGAAACTAGGTTTTTTCCCGTGCAACTGAACTACATTATTTTCTAACAAATAACTCAACAAAAGCTCAATGTATAAAAATTTTTTTAACAAAGAATAGACATAGTTTTTTGTGAAATTCTTGTAACCTTAAACATATAACACGTGACGATTTTGGACAGGATTGTTACATCTATTAGTAAAAGCATCCGGTTACACCTAACATACCATACACCTACAACGATATTCAAATTCGTGTTACGCGGGTACCGTATTGTCGCAGTCACTATGCGCAGGTAAGTCGCTATAAATATTAATTCCTAATGTGGTAATATAACATAGGTACATGTAAGTTAATTCATGATTTAATGTATTTTTTTAAATTATAAGTTTCAAATAATAAGGTTTAATTAATATTTAATACACTTATTAAATAATTAAAAATAATTAAAGATGGGGTCATCTCAAACGTAAAAAAATTGCATATTGTTTTAATTTCAAAATCTGTCGATTTAGCAATTTTGAATTATATCATCTTAACGTATCTAAGAAAACCAATGAATTAAAAATAAATTTTAATATACTTTAATTTCTGATTTGTGATAATGTGTTATTTATAAAGAATGTAACTATGTTTATTTATTATAAAAGTATTTAATCAAATTAGATAATAAAAAAAATAATATACATGTAATTAAAAATATGTTTACATTCAAATAACAACATGATAAAAAATCAATGTTAGAATCTTATGTGAAACCCCAGTGGTACCGCCACCATGTGACCAAATGAGCACATAGATGAAAACTGCATGTCACAGGTTTGAAACTTGTCAAAGACAAGTCGAGAAACTATACCTTGTGATCCATGTGTGAGGATGGTGAGTCCCGGGTATAAGTTCTATGTGGTGTGCGCTCTGGGTATCAAGACGGTGCGTGACACCAGAGAGTTCCCCACCTAATTACCCTTTTGTTAGTTATATCACAATAGTATGATTAAAATTAAAATAATTCAATTCGTAAAAATACAAATAAAATGCATATGTATTCACGAAATATAATATATCATGTAATTAAAAATATGTTTATATTCAAATAACTACATGATGAAAAAGTCAATGTTACATACTTATATTAGTTATAACATAATAGTGTGATTAAAATTAAAATAACTCAATTAGTAAAAATAAAAATAAATGCATATGTATATTTACGATTATTTTAATTATTTGTGATTAAATGTTTATAAATTTACTAATCATCTACATGAACTATATAATATTATTTATTTATTTAGAAGTCTCTTTCAATTATTTATTGAACTAAATCTGTCCATAGAAGATATCATTATGAAAAGTTTAATAAATGTTAGATTTATTTAATTGGTTTTAAAAATAAATAATAATAGGTTTGTTTAGTTGACAAAAATAAAAAAAAGTTGATAGCAATTATTTATTTTGGAAACAAATAAAAAATTGAATATTTTATTCATAATATATTGGTATTTAATGAAATTGATTTTGTAATAAAAAAGGAATGTAATATATATTAAAAAATCATGGAGATGACACATAGGATTTTATCCTCTATGTGTCATCATATGAAGTACTTTGGAGATAGGGATTTATATATATATATATATATATATATAGATATAGATACTCTCATGTACTATGTTTCTCTATACAAACAAGACCCAATTATGAGCATTAGTCAGAGCATTAGGAAATAGTCCCTGACCGTACATCAGCAACCTTACTGACTGATGAGAATCAGCACCATATTTTCGCTGATTTCTGTAGTCAATGACTATGTTAAGTTCTGTTGTTGTTTCGGGGCGCTGCTCCTTGACTGCTTATTGGCTGGCAAGAAAGCCACAAGGGGTGCTGCCCCTGGGACCCCGCAAGGGGGCTCGTCCTCCTTGACCCCCGCTACTTGGGTGTGGGATGTCATTGGTTTAAAAGGTGTATCACCTGCTAACCCATTTCCAAATTCGATAACCATATCCATCAATTACACTAAATTACTAACACCTTGTCTAAGATTTTGGGATGGAGGTAACAATTTGAACATGTAATTGTGGATGTGTTTAGATATGCAGTGGTAACAGGGGCAAACAAAGGGATAGGATTTGAGATATGCAAGCAACTGGCTTCAAATGGGTTCAAAGTAGTGTTGACTGCTAGAGATGAAAACAGAGGGATTGCTGCCCTTGAAAAATTCAAAGGGACTGATATTTGCGATCTTGTTATATTTCATCAGCTTGATGTGGCTGATCCTGCTAGTGTTGCTTCTTTAGCTCGGTTTGTGAAAGACCAATTTGGCAAGCTTGATATTTTGGTATGATACTTCACAACCATGTTCTTGAATCTTGATATTTCGCACTTTCACCATATATCAGCCATCTTCCTTTTGTTCATAAAAAAGTGATTGTCCCTTTTCGTGGAAATTAGAGAAAAATACTACTGAAGATGGATAGGTAAATTGGTTAACGGTCACATAGCCACTTATTCTCGTGATATTTAAAATTGAAAAAATGTAGGATACATAAAACAAAGAAGTATCATAGTTTTTCACCTTTTGTGACAGAGAGGTGATATTCGTACCATCATTTTTTATAGGTGTACCACACTGTACAAATTATACAGCTGACTGTACAAGCCATTAATGCACATTTGTGGTAGATCCATCAAAAGTAATGGTACAAATATCACCTCCCTTTGTGATATCACAGGTGAACAATGCAGGAATTAGTGGAGTTGTGGTAGATGAAGAAGCTTTAAGGGCTTCAAGAACTAGTGGCAATGAGGTAAGTTTTTTTTTTTTTGAAGTTTGCCTTGTGATGACTTTATAAACAATCTTTCTTTCCTTAAAAATTTACTCGTACAATGTTCTGGTCTATACATATTTTGAGTAGATTATAGTTTATCGTTCAGAATATCTAAAATACCGAAAGTAAAAGAATATGTAGACAAAATCCTTTTGATGGAATGATGGATTTAAGTAGGTGTAATTTTTTGATTTTCCAAAAATCTGTAGAAAATGACTTTAACATGGTATTACAAAGATGAACTAGTTTCAGTTTTGATGGCCAGTTGAGTGAGTACTACAGTAGTACATCTATGTGATTTCGATATGTTTGGATTCAACTGATCGAGTTAATTGAGGAAAATTTGAAGCGTAATGGTTGTTTTATCTAACGAGTCTTTTTTTATTCTCATTTTTTCGTTATTACCATTGCATTTTCATCATAGGCTACTGGAACACAAATCAAGGAAGACATGTTAACTGATAATGAGGAGTTGGTTGTACAATGTCTGCAAATAAACTACTATGGTGCCAAGAGAATGATTGAGCATTTCCTTCCCCTTCTCAAATCATCAGACTCCCCAAGAATTGTAAATGTTTCGTCGTCCATGGGAAAGTTAAAGGTACGGCAGATAATACCGTAAAATATGATGGTTCTTTTGCATTTACATTTTCACACTAATCTTGCCTCTTCTGCACATTTTTTTGTTTTCCTCAATACAGTGAGGAGTCATTAATGTAGTCGTATCTGGGAATCACATAAATCTCTATCTTTCCAGCATTCTATGCGATAGACGATACTTAAATTATCTTATTCATATTCCAGGGCTTGAAAAATGAATGGGCTATAGGAATATTAAGTGATGTTGAAAATTTAACAGAAGAGAAAATAGATGAAGTACTTGACTAGTATTTGCACGATTTCAAAGAGGGGTTGTTAGAAATCAAAGGCTGGCCTACTACATTATCAGCATATGTTGTCTCAAAAGCAGCCATGAATGCTTACACAAGGATCTTTGCTAAGAAAAACACAGCTATATGCATCAATTGTGTGTGTCCAGGCTTTGTTAAAACAGATATTAACCGTAATACTGGTATACTAAGCGTGGAAGATGGTGCAGAAACTCCAGTTAAGTTAGCATTGTCTCCCCAAGGTGGTCCTTCGGGGTGTTTTTTCGATAGAAATGGTGCCACATCCTTTGAATGACCACAAATTTAGAAGATTGTGTCTTTTCGATGACTACTTGATAATGAAAATGATGCTTGTTCGTGCAATTGTCATTTTTGTATCTATCGTTATGACTTTTGTATCTTTAGTATACCGAATAAAAGATCTTATTTCATGTCAGTGCACGTAAGTCAATCACATAGATTAGCTGAGACATGGCTCGTTGTATTCTCTGATTGTCTATCTTCTCTATTTTGTGTGTATTTTTTCCTATGATAACCAAAATCACAACTCTCTGTCTAAGCTATTTCTTAGTTTATAGTTTTACTCAAAAATGGCCATAAATGCTGTTCCAAAATAAAAGGCCATGAATACTTATACCAGGATATTGGCAAAGAAATACACAAACTTCTACATCAATTGTGCATGATCTGGATTTGTTATAACAATCTGAGCTTTAACACTAGCATATTACATGCTGAAGAAGGTGTAGAAACTCCAGTTAAGGTAGCATTGTGATGTCTCCCCATGGCGGTCACTCGAGGTGCTTCTTCGATAAAAATGGTGTCATATCTTTCGAATGAACTTATGATTTAAAGAGCGGTTTATATTTAACCATGACAGAAAATTTTTAATTAAATCATATAGTATATTTAATGTCACCTCCTGTAGAAGTCGATGCACCTAGAATGTCTCCTTTTTCATATACAAAAGCCTACAAGTCGAAGCTGACCATATCTTCCCTAAGAGGCCGTTTGGTTCCCAAAATGTACGAGAATTTGGTGGAATGGAATTTAAAATTTTCTATGTTAACCTAACATGACAAAGAAGAAAATTCAAATTTCATTCCCCAAATTCCCATACATTCTGGGAACTAAACACCCTAAGTGTTTTGTTCGATCAACAATTGATGATGAGCAACGATAGCTATCTGATTTATATGACCCAATAAATGAAACCATTTCACAACCACGTTTGGTTAGTAAAAATTCTTCATTATATGGCGTGATTATCAACCCTTGCACCAAATACAACTAGAAGAAAAGCCATGGGTGTTGAAGATATCCGATACATTACAACATTGCAGGTTTCTGCCACATGAGGGTGAAAGACTTTAAATTGCCTCTATGGCACCCATGACTTTCTACTAGATGTTATTGGTCCAAACGATGGCAAGAACAAATACATTTCTTCCACATTTATGGAATTACAAACGAAAATACTGTTGTAAAACTCTTCCATTTCATTGGGTCATTTGCATTGGATTTGGGCGGCTCCTTGGCCCTTGCCAGGGCATGTTGGGACGAGTTAGAATTTGATCATTTGGCACGCATTCAAAGAAAACATCAGCCACTTTTGACTTGAAGGGTTATGGATATTAATAACGAGGAGAAACGGAAACTGTATGTGCCTTCAACTTCCATAGCTGGTGGCGCCAACCCTTCTAACTTGACCTTCACAATAACACCCATTGGTTATTAGTCAAATATTTGAAATGCTGTATATTTTTAAATAAAGATGAATTGCTTATATTTAACTTAAAACGTAAAAGCTAAAGTAGATTATAAGTGCCACAAAATATCAGACTGATAAACACCAACTTCATGACCTATACACTAATCGAATGCCATGAACGTAAATGCAATTTTCCAACTGACACAGATTGCATAATAATATGATTACTGAAAACACGTGATACCAATAGGTTTATTGGACAAATTAATCCCTCAACATACTCTCTATCATTAAAAATGGAAAAGATTCATTACGTTTTAAGAACCTGTTTAGTCAAGCATGCGTAACTTTTAAGAAATATAAGGTGGTTAAATCTAAAATGTAAAATGAATTTGAATAACATATGAAACTGTACATAAAATACCATCCCGAACCCCATATCTACTTGGAAGAGAGGTTGACTAACGCTGCAAATTGGCATATGTTTGTATTATTCTGTTGTTTTGTACTCCTCAAGATGGAAGCCTGAAAAAGTTTCAAAACACACACAAACATATCTTTTAACTACATTATATGCAACGTCTTTGCAAAAAGATATAAAAAAACACAGAGCATGAAGCAAGAACATCTTAATAATCATTATACTTTAAGGGACAAACATATCTTTTCTAGACTCCAGAAACCCCACATCCTGTTTAACAAGCTTTTTGTAATACAAATAAGGGTTCGTTAAAAACAGGTGCATTATACACTCTTTATCCATTTGACAAACTATTATAACCTTAACCATCTTGACATATATCTTCATCCTCAATTCCAACAGATACCATGGGAAGAATGGTTTGAGATGGATAATTTATCTCTCGCAAAATGATCTTGGCGAAATAGTCAATTAATCACTGTTTGTTGATTTTTAGTTGCATACATTATTTAACAAAAGATTTCACTATTTACATTTTACATATCAATTACATTATTGTTATTCAATATAATTGGGTTTGACAAATCTAAGTGTAGCTGATGGTTTATGCTCTAATTGCAAAAAGTGATCTTTTTCATTTCTTATCTCACTTAACTATGACTTCTGCTTGTTAATATGACAGAAATTATGTAACTGAAAATCTTTTTTCCCAACAAGACAGCACGGGCCTTATGGAGTAAGTGAGAGTTATTTAACCAATTTTCCCAATTTTATAGATAGGCGGCAAAGAAAAGTTTCATACCTTTGGCTGCTCCATGGAATTATCAAAATAGCCTATTCCAAAAGACAGAGAAGTGAAGCTAGCCACGATTTCAACAGATTTCAACAGTGATGATGCTCCACATGCCTATCAAAACCAACTCAAACTTCAAAACTCTAACCATTAGTATGCAAATTCAACGATGAATATTTAGAGGTGGCAATTTCAACCCATTTACTTATCTATCGGTTCATTGGGGTTACCTTGAATCTCTATCAGGACAAATAAGATATATAGGGGGGAAAAAAGAAAAAGGATCAACCCCCTCCGAAAGTGTATTTGTAATGCAAAAAATCTCTTAACTCATTTTATTCAAAAAGAAAACTTTATTGCAATAATATTGAATTTTCTTTTCAAATTTGACACACTTACTGTTCATAAAAAATAAAATTTCTTGGTAAAAAGGTGTTCTGGTCCAACCCACTCCGGCCCATTTCACCACATCCGGTAAACTTTTTTGAGAACTCACAACTAAGGGAGCCTCGGCTTGGACAAGCAGAACTCCTGCACTTCCATCACTCCCATTTCGCCTACTGTCTTTGATTATGGACTCCAAGACTTCTGAGCAGGCAGCACCTGGACCAGTCTGCGATCTGCAATCACAGTTGATCATATCTTTAATTAATTTTTATAAATATGTAAATATTGAAAAAGTATAACTAAGAAGATATGAAATCAATTTTATTCAAGATTGTAAAACTCGCTCATCGGTATTCTACCGGTCGGGGACCTTGGAGCGAGTAATCAGCCTAGGTGGAGGGTACTTGGGGAGTATCCCGATTGAAAAATTGATATAAATTTTGAAATTATATATATGACATGTTTATAGGACCGTAGAATTGTTCATAGGACCCTAAAAGTATGTTTAGAAACATTTACAGAATTGTTAAAATACTTCAAACCGATTTTGGACCCATTTTTGACCGAGTTAACACCAAGTTTTGACCCATTTTTTTCCAAGTTGCCTAAGTTTTGACTGAATTTTGACGAAATTGTGGACTATGTAGCGATTGTTTGGCCTTGGAATTAAATTTTTACAACACAGCTTTTATTATTTAAATTATATAATATCTGAAAAATGCAAATACAAATCATACAATGACGAAGATATGCAGCACTCCCGAGCAACAAAATTTCTCATCAGGGTTTCTCCGGAACCACTAACACAGCAACCAACTAATACAGGAGCATCAGATTGGCCCTTTGAGGATGCCCAACAACCAGAACCATATGTTGCTGCTAATCCCACACGCCCACTGACCTAATTTAAATTTCAAGAAGAATTTCTCAACATATAATGAACTCGAATAAATTGATAAATAATAATAATAATAATTTACATAGGTCTCGTGTCCCTGGGATTGAGGGACTGAGGGAAGACAATGGACGGCTAAAAGCAGGATACCTCACTTACTAAAGCAGTCCAATTATCTTAAAATTCCACATAAAATTTCATTTTCAATTCATTTCATTATGATTCGGACGATTCGTGGTTGTTCTCAAACTCCAAATGGCTTGAATAAACATATTTAGCTAAATGGGAACGAGTCAACACTCAACAGGTTGAAAGTCGCTAAAAAGTCTATTTTAAATTTTTTAAGGCATTTAACCTAGTTAGTATTTTAGTTCAAAAACTTATAATATAATAAATGGGAGAATATTGATTTTGTAAAATCATAGTGTATGCATTAACTACATATAAAAAACTTAAATGGAACAAGTATTTGCACTCAACCTTACTCGACTCGTTTAGATCCTGCCAAGAGTTACATGCTTCAATTGGAACCCATTGCTCAACCCACCTGCCCATCGTGCCACCTCTATAAGTTGAGAATGCAACTTAATGTTTGAGAAAATAGAAAATAGGGAAACGAAGATCAAAGCCCGGCTAATCATAAACTTTCCATAATAGTAGCATGTGATCTCCAAAAGGAACATAAAATAGAAGTTGAAATACTTAGGCAAAGTAAGTCTTTTCTTTTGGTTCATTTGATAAATTAAGGGTGGATGTGGGATGTGGGTGGGGTTAGGTTATGAATGTTTGAAAATTGCAGCTAGATTACCTTTAGTGCAATGCCACCACTAGAAGCTCCAGATGCTATATTTCCTTCCTTATCGATACATATAACTCCTACAGTATCCATGATTCTGTCTTCTCCCGGTGCAGGTTGCATAACATGATTACCACCGGCCATATGACTTAAATCAACTGATTGTAAAGCATACATGAAATTCATCAAAACTTATATTTCAAAAATATATGTCAAAGTTCAACTGTAACTTTCGAATACTATATGAAGACAACACCCAACAGGTAATATAATGTTTCAGCCAATCAGCTAAAAAGACAACAAAATGACTGAGTTTTAACTACATTTTTAGTCTCCTAAACCTGTCCCAACCAGTTTCAAGAAAATGCTCGCAAGGAAAAGGCAGATTTACAAGACAAAAGTAATGCAGACTGCAGAGTGCAGCTTCACTATCAAAACTATAACTAATTTTGGATGAAGTTCAATTGCATTGAACTGAACTTAAAAATCCAAAAAAAAAATATCCCTTTTTACCACGCATACCAGATGCATTATCAATTTGTTGTGGACTAGATAACAGTTCCCCTGAATAAACTCTGGCCATGGCATCTTCAAGCATTGCTTTATACTTCTTCCATTGTTCTTTTGCCTTTCTTGTCACAAGCCACTGTAAGCAGAAAATTGTAGTCCAGTATATTTTAGATGTCACATGTAAAATTTATCAAATGGGGACTGGGGCCCTGGGCCAGGCTACCTCATTGACCTCTTCAATGGTTCCGGGAATATCAACGCCCTTGGACTTTGCCCAAGCACGTGCACCCTCACCAACTAAAAACCTGGATGAATATTGAAAAAAAAAGGAAGTGTATTAGGGAGAATGTACCAGTATCACACATAAAAAGAAATTTGATTTCATTTTGAGTAGGTATTGCACATATAGTGATTTTGAAACTTTGCCATACAAGTAACTAAATAGCGAATTACCATGTCTTACTAAGGGGTGTTGTAGATTTTTGGTTATTAGTCACGGCTCTCATTGAATTAGAAGTCAAGTCAAACATTGCATTTCTGTGTAATTAGTGAATAATGAATTGATATGATACCTACCCCACACAGTTTTAACAATCTTAGAAGACCATATAAGTCGATATGAAATAGATCAGGTCTAATGTTTCCAGCTTTTTACATGTATTTCAATACTTTAAGACAGCACTCATATTTGGCTTCTACTGGATCAGGAAAAATAGGTTTTTACAAAGCTTACATACCTAACACAAATATACTAAATTACTAAGTGAGCTAGAATTTACAATTTTGGTGAAACAGAATGCGAAAAACAGTTAAGAATTGGCTGTAATGCTGTATGCACTCAATTTCACATTCAGCCTTAGTTCTGCCACAACAGGCGGATGCTGCCACAACAGGAAAACTAGCTTATGATGTAATGCAGAAAGACAAAAATGCAATAAAAGTTTACATGGGAGGAATGCGACCCAGCAGGGATGAACTTGACATCTGCTCTTTGACCAACAGACCCGCAATCTTAATGGCATTTCTTACACCTGGTAATCATATGCTTCAAATAAAGGTAGAATACATATATATGAGAACAAAATCTCCAACGTAAGCAATCTATATATATACGGAACGTGTGTCTTCAGAAAAGTTATTTATAAAGCTATTTAAGGATATACCTGGCACAGCTCCTACAGCCCCAAATGCTCCAGAATTTCCATCCATAATACTCGCATCACATTCAACATGACCATCCTCTGTCAAATTTGACCCTCTCCCAGCATTTGTGCATGGGTCATTCTGCAGCTCAACATTCAAGAAACGAGATTTACCGTCATAGACTAAAATTGTCGTGAGACGAAAGAACCACTTTTAAGACCAAAAAATTTTTTAATATAATACAAGCTACAATAAATACTCTTCCCAATAACTCATGAAAATCCAAAACAGAGTTCCATGAATTTCTACAAAATGAAACAACCTACTATACGTCTATACTAGTACTCAATTAGTGTTGCAACCTAGGGATCACCAGGTAGCTATTTTGCTCTACAGGTAACGGGTGACTCGCTGCCATAATGTACTCCTCCTACCTATACTATAGTAGCCTAAATAATAAAGGACCTAACTGCTTTCAATTCGTTTTTCCTCTTATTCCCTTCACCGTTCCACGACATCATAACATGCGAAACGAGGAGCATTGGGAGTGGCAATGATAGAATATGCATTTTATTCCATAAAAAGGAACCAAACATTCATATTTTAAAGCTAGTCATGACACAGCAACAACAGTCATACCTCCAAGGTCTCAATAGCTGCTGATACAGCATCTACGCATCCCCCGGAACCCTAGAACAAACCATATGAACAAAACAACATTATCAATCAAAAAGTAATAGTAAAATTAATACTTTTCGGAACATTATTATAAGAATATACATATATATTCAAACACTCATATCATTTAATCTTCAAACTACTAAAAATATAAAGATATACATAATTATATATAAATATATATATATATATATAGAGAGAGAGAGAGAGAGAGACTGTTCGGAGAATAGAAGCGGCGGCGAGACAGGCGGTTTTCATAGCAGATCGGAGAGATTTTTCGTTAACCGGTGAGTGATAACCAGCGCCGACATGTACGGCGACAAAGAACCTCCGGTTGATTTGATCAGAAACTTCGCCGGCCATTAGTTTTCCGACGTGAAAGTGGACTGTGAAAGGCGGTAGTGAAAAGGAAATTACATGAATGAATGACAAGTGTTTATTTTGCTCCCTCTGTGTTCAAAGTTTTGTCAAATAACATCCCTCAATTAGTCAATTAGTATTAGGAAATTGATATATCATTTTAAAAATTCAACCTAATAATCTTCCTAACCACACTTACATACATAGTTACATCATTTGATTTTACCAAATATATCAAGTTGTTAGAAGGATTATTAATTTTTTAAAATAATATATCATTTTCCTTAACATTAATGAGTAGACAAAGAGATAATAATTTGGTGTAGTTATATTTAAATCATTTAATTGCAATTTTAATCAACAACCAAATTTATTAATTACTAGAAATGTACCCGTATAATAAACGTGAGTCGAATGTTTCACACTTGTTTAACAAGAATACATGGCTAAAAGGTTAGGGGTGATGGCTACCAGTTTCGCCGATCGTCAGCTTTGTATTATTGTATAGGAGTGTCCGTAATAGTTTTATAAAATGGGAGTTACAGTGCTATTATGTTATAAAGTTGAATTTTTATTTAAATTTATTTACATGTATTATTATTTTGACTTTTTAACTTGTAGTAATAAATTAAATTTAAGTCTAATTAATTTTAATTTATTTTAACTAAATGATTTTATATAAAATAGTATAAATGTAATTATTGCATAAATATAAGAATAAAATGGTAAGTACTTAAAAATTTTAAATTTTAAGACACACTCTATATGTTTTATAAGGTTGTATAGATGTATAGATATATATCTTAATTTATTAATTTTTTATTTTTGGATAATCATTATGGGATTTGGGATTATATGATATTTTTAAAATATTTGAGTAATTAATAATTATTATCAAGATTATTATTTATTTACCAATATAATGACACACATAATAATAAATCAAGATAAAGAACTAATTATCTCATACTACACATGTATGGTACAGTGCGTGGTAGTGAATGGGTTCTTACAAATTTTAAATTTTGGTGTACACAAAATTCAATAATCAAATTCGTAAATTATAATTTGTACATGCAAAAAGGGATGTCGGACGGCTTTGTCAACCGTCAGTTTTGGATTGTCTAACATATGGGTATATAAATAATTTTATTTTCTGTTGGTTGCAAATTTTAAAAATGGGAATAATTTGACATAATAAATATAGAGATAATAATACAAATATAAAAATGTTAAGATAAAAGAATAATATAGTAATTTCGTTCTTTTTAAATTTTCAAATTTTATAACCCATGTCATATGTTTTATAACATAATATAGATAAAGACATAATAACAACATATTATTATATTATTTTATTAAACATATAAGAGTAAAGCTTCTTTATTTTAATTCATATGAAATGGTCAATCATCTAATAATTAAAATTAATTATTTATCTAGCTAGCTACTAATCTAACTAATAAGGGTTTAAAAAAAAATTAAAACGACAAAACCTATGTTTCATTAACATACGATAGCATAAATAATATTAAATAGGTTATGGTTCAAATAAAACAAATATTAAAGTAAAACAAATAAAACAATAATTTTCTCTTAACTGAATATCGTTGTGCATCATGAAAATCTTTGTGAATCAGTGTATATACTTGTGCTTTATGAATCTTCGTGCATCAATTTTATCACAATCTAATGGTCAAGATCTTATCATATTTGTTTTACTTTAATACTTATTTTACAATAATCAGCCCCTTATTAAATATAAACCAACACTTTTATGATACATGTTTTCACTATATAGCTACCATCACAGAGATCAAATATATGTAATGAAAACATGTTCAAATTTCATGCTTTTATAAGAAATCATACAGTATATATAATCAATTTGTACAATGTACGGGTATTAAACTAGTATGGTTCATATCTAAAACCTTGTCCACTTTGCTTGAGCGAAGATTTCACATTGTTTTCTCTGAAATACAATAATCTACACGAAATGACATATGTGATGGGTTGTAATCAAATGAAAACTAGAAAAATGTTGAAAATCAAGGGACAAATCTCAGCCACTTATTTCCCCCCTCTTCTTTCTCTTTTATTTTTTACCTTGTTTTTTTCATTTTGTAATTTATTTTTAACAAAACCCATACCAAAAAAAATCAGATGATGATACGGTACAGGTTCCGCCCTTAAGGATATTAATAAGGGGTAGCTGGTGGGGTGATAGGTCATAGGGGGTGATGGGTCATAGGGTTGATCGGTGATGAGGTGATCTACCTAACAGGCTCCGCCCTTAGCCATACGGGTTACGCCCTTTAAGAAAAAAAAAAAAAATTTGGAATGGGCTTTTATTTTTAAAAAAATAAAAATGAAAAAAACAAGGTAAAAAAAAGAAGAAAAATAAGAAGTAGTATGAGAAAATGCGTGCCTGATATTTATCCCTTGGTTTTCAACTAAATTATGAACTTTAAGTTAAATTGATATATAATATTGTTTTATATACCATTAAAGTTTTTTAAATAGGTAATGATCGTATATTATTTTTTTAGCAATACATCACCAAATGTGTTTCACCAAATGTGTTTGATCATGTCCCGACATAATCTTGCATCTTTCTAATTATACCGCGCATATCTATTCTTTCCATAATCTCTACATATATCTATACCTTTCACCATAAAACCGACTTACACGGGTCGTGTTTAGCATGGCCAACGAACTTACCTAGTAACATTGTTAAAAAAAAAGTTCCAATCACTTCAACAAACTAAACTAAGTGAAAGTAACCATGTTGTTTTGACCAGTGTCTGTCACATATGTAAGTAATGGAACTAGACGAAAATCGATGATATTTCACCTTTGTAGCTCATTCTCACCGTGGCATTGTGTCTATCTGTGCGAAGTCTAAGAGAAGCGACATTCGAAAATGATATCTAGATAATAGTTAATTGCAAACCTATTTCCATTTAACAATCTTGAATGAATTTATAATGTAAAAAATAAAATGAAATTGATAACCGACCCATTATAGTCTCACGGCGAACATGAGAGAAGGTAAATCACGTAACATTATAATTAAAGAGACATGTGTAGGGATTTGAACCTCTAACTCCTACTTTTAAGCTCCATGTCCACCACTAGGCTCCCATCGTGAAGACAATGAATTTATAATGTTTCGAACTTGTTAGTGTATATATTCGTAATTTTCGTTTTAATATATCATATGTATCTAATGCTAATAAGTAATAAGTAATAAGTAATAAGTCAATAAATATGTGATTCTTGCTTTATTTTGGAACCAGTCAAACTTTAAAAAAATAGCCACCCTTGTTTTTTTTTTACCATCAATACCGGATATTAGCCTCAAAATTATTAGGATCTCCAATCAGGTGTTAGTATTTCATTGATTCAATCAAATTAAACAACCATTCCAAAAATTTTAGAAAATTTACAATAATTACAATGGAATATATTTCCAACACAAAACCAGATAATCTTTTTCCTTTGATCCTCGTTTAATTAGTCATTTGACAACCCAGTTTTGTTGGGTACTTTCCCTCCCATTAGGATTTTATATTTTTGCATAATATCTAAGATCGAAGCAAAATAAGAAGAAAAAGACAATGTCATTCACAGGAACTTTGGATAAATGCAAAGCTTGCGATAAGACTGTTTATTTCGTCGATTTATTGTCTGTTGATGGGATTACTTATCATAAATCTTGCTTTAGATGCAGCCATTGTAAAGGCACTCTTTCGGTTTGTTTCTTATATCTTCTTCTTCTTCTTCTTCATGTTTTTGCAATGTGTTCGCTCGTTTAGAATTGCTTTGTTCTCAGTCGTTTACCATCAAGATTATTAAAAGCCTAGTGTTGTTTCATATAATTAACTCTTGTTAACCAAGGGAATTTCGGGTTAACAGTATTTGAGATAATCCTACGATTATATGTTTTTAGGTTCAAGTACCATTATGGACAATTGTGTAAATATATATATGATGGTATGTTGAAATAATTGTCTTTCATAAAACAATACGAGTAATTGTTATTTGTCATGTCAATTTCAATGTTAGAAAACAACTAGTTTGACCTTCAAAACTCAAACATCAAACTTTTGATAAATGACAACATTCTATGGCAGATGAATAGCTACTCATCCATGGATGGAGTACTTTACTGCAAGCCTCACTTTGAACAACTTTTCAAAGAATCTGGGAACTTTAGCAAGAACTTTCAAACATGTAAGATCATATCTTTTTTCTTTCTAATTATACATAGTTACATACGTATCACGTTTGCAGTAAGCCTCCGGCTTCCATGTACATCGTTTAGCTTGTTGTTGAAAAAACTGCATACATACAATCTTTATATGTAATATTGTGTTATTGAGTTTTGTATTATATATTATATTGATGATTTTCCAATTTGTATCCAATATTTGCAGCGAAACCAGATAGAGAAAACACGGTACGTTGATCAAACAACTTTTTATTACTTTTTTCTATAAAAAATCAGCTAAATTGTGGGTATATGAATATATATATCAATGTGTTTGAGTTGAGTATTATATAGAAACTAATTTGATGTTGCAGTCAAGGGCTCCAAGCAAACTCTCATCTATGTTCTCTGGTACCCAAGACAAATGTAGACAATGTAACAAAACTGTCTACCCCCTCGAAAAGGTTAGTACATTGTCTGTTATTTGCAATATACATTATTGTGCCTCGCTTTAAAACCTTGTGAGTATGCTTTTAGAACAGTTGTGGAAATAGAAAACCTATAAAACAAATTAAAGATCAGTTGGACAAGCTTGATTATAAATGTTTTTCATGTGGAACCAAATTTATTTAATTTTTGATTCATACATCTATCGGGCAGCCACACGTGCGATAACTGTAAGATCAGGTGGGCTCTAAAGTTTTACAATGGAATATGTTGTAGTAGTTGATTAGGCTTATTCCTGGTTGTAAATGAAAATTTGTGAACATTTACAGGTGACGATGGAAGGTGAGCCGTATCATAAATCATGCTTTAAATGTGCTCATGGAGGCTGCCCTCTTACACACTCATCATATGCTGCCCTTGATGGTGTTCTTTACTGCAAACATCATTTTGCCCAACTCTTCATGGAGAAAGGAAATTACACTCATGTCCTTGAGGCCGCAAATAGAAAGAGCAACGTAAAGCCTGAGGATGTCGTGCCTGAGCCTCCACCACCAGAGGAGGAAGGTGGCGGAGATGGAGGAGGAGAATCAGCAGCAACAGAAGAGGATGATAGTCAACCAGAACCACCGCCGGAGGAGGAGCAACCACAGGAAGAAGAGCAATCCTAAATATACTCGTATACTTTATATATATACACATATATCTTGGTTTCTTTGTTAATGTAACTTTATCATGATCCCTTTCTTTCTTCACCATTGAAATTGTGAGTTTTCAGTGGTTTTTACTTCCAAAAACTAAATGTAATTCAGTACATGATTTATATAATTTGTAACCTTTTAAAATTCATATATAAATCAAGGAACTATCTTGAGGATATATGTAATGTGTCAAAAAGTTATTATTACATAGAGTTTCTGCAATAAGGGTGTAAAATGATTGCTTGATCCACGTCGAGTTTGATTTCCGTAGTCCCCAAAACCATTTCCAACATTAATTATGAAAAATTTTCTTTGTTAGACTACTATCCATGAGCAGAGACAACTTTTGGCACAGATTGTAGATCAGAACCCGTTAACCGGGTGTTTAAGGGGAAAAAAGATAAATATATTTTCCAAATTTGTGCTTATCGAGCATAAACTTTAAGTTATGGGATTATCCAATTTCTCAGAAAAAAATAGCCAAAATAGCTACTTTTAAATTACTGATAATTGTGACCATAATGTAAAACATTTGTACCACCAGAAAATTACAAGCAAACTGTGACTTCGCTAGCTAGTGCAAAAAGATTGTAATCAAACCATGGGTCGATTGTTCCAATATTCGTCTTCCCACATTTCAACTTGTCTAATTGCTCTTGTTCTGTTGTCTATGATGCCTTTAATAGTCGAGGGGTCGTATGGTGGAGGCAGAGTACATGGGATTGTTTTTGTAGGGTATTGCACAAGTGAGTCCTCCATGAACTTCCTCTGGTTGCCATTTGAGAAGCATGCCATGGACTCGGAACATAGCTCCATTGTATTTTCAGGGATGCTCGGTTTGAACCTCAAGAGCTTAGCGTATTCAGTCAATAAGTGTAACATGTAATCATAAACGTTGTCCATGTTTATATCATCTTGAGTGAATCGGCTTGACTCCTCACCCATCTCTTGTGCCTAGTGAGGTTCACAAAACTAACATGTGACTATAAGTCTATAATACAGTCATTATTCTACAGTTTTATGTATTTGTGAAAAACAAAAATTGCCTTACAAAAAACAACTTGTTCTTCATATCAAAAATGTTTGTTTGTGGTTTTTTTTTTTTTTTTTTGTGGAATATGATGATGTTACCTTAGAAGTGTGATTATTGCCCCACTCAACAGCAAATTTAAGAGATTTGCATTTGTTGGTGTCTCGAATAGGCCAGAAATGCTTGAGTGGTTCCAACCCTCTTGCAAAAAAACTATAGTAACGTGGTGTGATGTATAACGTTGGTGAATCACATGCCAATATATATTTCTCGCTCACTGACCATGCCGATCCTTCGACGTATATCTTATACCTGCCAACGGATTTCTCAATATATAAATCATAAATATAGTAAATTTTTTATTATCTATAATCTATAATATGTTATAAAGAGTATGACATTTTTATTCGTAGTATGTCTTGCATTTTAAAGATTGGAAAAGCCTAAAATATCACTCACAACTTAACATCTAATAGAAACTTTCCATCAACATTTGGTAAAACTTTCCAACTTTTTTAATTACCACACTTAATAATCAACTTAATTGTAACAAACATTTTTTATTTATTACTAATTTAAATTAAAAATACATAAAACATTATAAGTTAATTGTCTATAATCTATAATAATATACTAGATGGATGATCACGCGATGCGGCAACGATGGTAATGACGGTGATGGTAGCGGCAGCAGTGTGGTGATGGCGGCAGCGATGGGTGGTTATGGCGGCGACTGGTGGTGGTGGTGTGTAGTGTAGGTTATTGATGTAAGAGGGTGTAGTGTAGTTATTTTAAGAGTTAAGGGATAGATATTATAAATTAATTCATTAAGAGTATTTTTTGTAGACCATGTGTTTTAGTTGTTAAGGATGTAAAAAGTCTATGGGCATTTTAGGGATATAAAAATATTTGTTGTTATAAATTAATTCATTAAGAGTATTAAACTCTTTTGCGAGACTGATACGACCACTATAAAAATCATTAAACATCGACAAAAAAATAATTAATCACATTGCATTGTACGGGTACCGTGCTAGTATAACATAACATGAGTTTTTGATTGAGTTTTATACGTCATATTCTCTCTCATTCTCTTATGTCATCCTTGATAATGACTCTTCAAATAAAAACCAAAGAGGAATGTTAGGTTTATAAACAAATTACAAACAAACTTTTACAAACTCATGTGTTAAATTAGGTGGACCAATTACATATAAAACTTTTTTCTCTTTCTTCATTCTCTCTCTTCATTTCATTGGTGACACATTAGTTTGTAAAAATTTGTTTGTAATTAGTTTGTAAACCTAGCATTTCTCAAAACCAAATACCATTAAAAATGCAACACCGTTGAAATTAAAAAATTATAAGATATGTTTATCCCGATGTATCATGCGGTCAAATAATATCATATACCTGTAAGTACATTGATCTTGGACGTTAGATTGCTTGTATCCCTGCACGGTTTCCTTTTTCCAATCCTATCTTTCATACAAAATAATATTAAGTGCTATATATGACACCAATATATAACATATATACAAAAGTAAAATAATTGGACAAAAAATAAATACCTGAATAAATAAACGAGTATCCCAGTCCAAATGAGAAATGTGGTTAATATTGCACTTGAGAAGGTCGGCCCTAATAGGGGAAACCGTAGGATTTCCCTTCCAATAAGCATAGGGTATCCTCTCCTTCCATTTGACTCTCTTGTTTCCTTCTTTAATGTCCTTCAATGTAATTTCCCATGGTTTTTGATTTGTTTCTGGCCTATATATTGCAACACAATTGAATAAAAATAAAGTAAATTACAATTTTGGTCCCTATCGTGGACACGAAATTAGAGGTTTCATCCCTAGGTTTCATAAATTACTATTTTGGTCCAAAAAAGTTTGCTCCGTTTGCGCTTTTGGTCCAAATCACTAAAAGACGTTAAATGTGAGGTCATGTGACCTCCACATGATGGGTATAATGGTCTTTTCTTTAACGCAAAGACCAAAACTGTTACTTTCTATTTTTCAATTGAAAGAAATCTCATTCAGATCTGAAATTTGGGGGTTTGTATGTGTTTTATGGGGGGGTTACTTGTAAGTATACAGATGACTTGAAAATGGGGTAAATGACAAAAATACTCCCACGTGTTTCTCACGTGGGCAGCTTAACGAGGAAAATCTAACAGAGTTAGCCACGGGGATGAAAATTGCAAAAAAAATCATAGTTCGGTGTTTGTTTGCTATTTTTTTAGTTTAGTGATTAAAAGTGCAAATCGTGTCAAATTCAGGGACGAAAATTGTAATTTACCCTTGTTTTAAATATTAATTTTTAAAAATACTTTATTTATATTTTTATAGTCAATATATATATATATATATATATATATATAAACTATTTTATAAAAAAATAACTTTTTTAAAGTTTTCCTCTTAAAAAAAGTTTTTATTAAAAATAATTTTTTTTACCCTTCGTACAATGTGTTTGTTTTCTTGGTAGGTTCATTATTATAACTAACATAATAGAACCGAATTAATAACTAATGTAAACATGATGCCGCGCAACGAGCGCCAAACACACCTAGTTAGTTTAGAATGAACAAAAGCTAGAAGTATACTAATTTCTTGAAAAATAACATAACTATCTCATAAAAATATATATATTTTTTTAAAGTATATCATTTATTTTAGATAAATATTAATAATATAAAACTGAGTTGGACTAAACTTAGTTGAATTAAAAACGACAATTAGGAAATACCGAAATCAAGACATGTTCATATAACGTACATACTCGATTATGTCTCATGTTAACATACGAGACACCTTTAAGTAATATTTTAAACTTAAAACTTAAAATAAAGTAAAATTTATAACGACTATTAATTGATTAGTTGTAGTTTAAAATTATATAAAAAAAAAGAGTTAATTGCACAAATCATCCCTGTGGTTTGTACAATTTCGTGGTTTTCATCCCTCCAAGTGTTTTTTAGTGGATTTCGTCCTTAATCCAAACCTTTTTTGCACGTTATATCCTTTTGACTACAAAAGGAGGGATGTAAACCGCAAAAATGAGCAAACCACATGGATGATTTG
>JAOEHQ010047319.1:0-10916 GCA_025447715.1 Asclepias incarnata
CCCCCCCCCCCCCCCCCCCCCCCCCCCCCCCCCCCCCCCCCCCCCCCCCCCCCCCCCCCCCCCAGAGACAACCAATATATGAGATTGTGTAAGGAAACGGATAAACTGTTTTTAACCCCTAATTGGGACGTGCCTAGAAGATGGAATTCAACTTATAAAATATTTTTGTGTGGTTTACGTCAAAGAGATATTTTACAAGTTTTTTATGATATGCTTGCGAATAAGGGTAAGGTTCAACCATTTTCGGCGGAAAATTGGGTTGTTATTGAACAAATAACCAATTTTCTCAAAGTTTTTAAAGAGGCAACCACTTTATTATCGGGTATTTATTATCCCACGAGTCATTTGGTACTTAATCAAACTTTTTTTAATGAGTGAAAAAATAAATGAATTTCAATAGAAGGGTGGTTTGTATGAAAAAATGGTAGACCCCGTGAAAAAGAAAGTAGCTAAATATTTTAAGGAAGTACCACCTACCATTGTTTGTGACGCCGCATTGAACCTATGTTTGAACATTAACGGGGTGGAACTACTTATTGAAAAAATAAGTTTTGATTTGGATTTGCATATCGAAGACCCAATGCATGCGGCAAAAACCACTAACGAGTTTAACAAATCTTTTAGAGAGTTATTTCAATATTATTTTGCTAAACATGGTGAAACAAATGTAGGTTCAATTTCATTTTCGTCATGGTATTTTACTTATCAAAGCTCGAATCCAATGACTAACTTTTAAGTGAAAACACTAAACGAGCTAGGGGTGATGGGGAGGGATCATTGAGTAGAGAATTTGGGAGATATACCAAAACCGATTTTTTGGCCACTATGGGACTTGATGAGTTCCTTTCATTTGATATTTTGGCTTGGTGGAAAGCAAGGGAATCTCAATTTCCCATTCTAGGCACCATGGCCTGAGATTTACTAAGTGTCCAAGCTTCTCCGGTAGCTTCGGAATCCACTTTTTCTCTTAGTGGCAGGGTACTAACTATACGAAGAACAAGACTCACACAGGCATCATTAGAGATGTGTATTTGCTTGAAGGATCACTTAGATGCGGTCAAACGTATACAAGACAAATCAAGTTTTGAAGGTGAACTAGACATTGAACAAGAACTACATGATGTCGAGGTGGAAGCGAATGTTTCAATATCACTTTCCGATGAAGAAATTGCTCTCAATGAAACTTTGCACGAGGCTAGCTCCGAAGATGAAGACCTCCTTGAATGAAGATGTTTGAAGACTTGAAGACTCGAAGTTGAATGAAGATTTTTAATGAAGAAGTTTAATGAAGACTTAAATACTTTTATTAATAAAGACACTAGTGTTTAATGATGAACTCGTCTGAAGTTTGAAAATGTTTTTATTTAGTATTTAAAGACCTCTTATGAAGTATTTGAATGTGTACTAAAAGTTTGATCTATAATAAAAGTATGGAATTAAGTCAAAAAATAGTCTAAAAAAATCTAAAAGTTCAATTACGTCGAAAAAAAACCGGTTTCCAAACCGGTTTCAACCCAACCCGACCCTAAACCAGTTACACTGGGTAGGGGTTTTACCCCCTCCAAATCAGGTTAAACCCGACCCGGGTTGGGGTCAAACCCGGTTTCTTTTCCTTGACCAAAAACCGAATCTGGTTGAACCCAAAACCGGTTTTTTTTAAACCCGACTTTTGTACACCTCTAATTGCCAGACCCTGTAAATTGTAATGATATAATTCAGCACGTTTGAGCATTCAACACAATACATACAATACATACGTAGACATTGCATCATTCTTGCCAATAATGTTTCCAGATATTTGAAAAAGGCAATAACAAAAATTACCACAAACAGACGCAATGCATCGCTTAAGATACTCAGATACTGCAGCGAGCATCATCACCACAGAAGCACGAAAGATTAAATAAAGTAACTCATAAATAAGTATTTGTTTCAAACACCACACATAACAGTTAAGGTAACACCACAAAAAGCGGTCAAGGACAGTCAACAATTTTCAAAACCAAAAAATCCAACTTTAAAGAAGCTAGCATAATATCCCTCCAAGGATAGAAACTTCTATTGACTAAACGCCTCCATTGTCTTTAAGAAACAATGCCATCATTCAATGACAACGCAGCAAGTTGATCAGCAGGGCCACCGGCCTGTTGTTGCTGTTGAGAGACATTCCTGAGGACCTCCATGGCCTCCGCAACCTTTGCCTTGAGGGCGTCTGGGGATTCCAGCAAGTGAAGAACCTCTGTCTGATCCATCTCTAGAAGCATTCCCGTCACCTTTGCAGCTGCTTCAGCTTCCAGCTGTTCCACTAGTGGGTACAGATTTTCACCCAACATCTGGAAAAGTCACCCTCAAACCCATCACACATTTATCCAAAACTTATTTTTTCCATCAAAAAAAAATTATAGGGAATAACAAAATCAAATAATTAACAAAATCCTCCTGGTGAAATAATACTAAAACTTTTGAAAGTATTTAAGAAAGTGAATGGGCTTACCGTCCTTTGCTCCGTTGGAGAAGCATTTGCAAGTGCAGAAGCCAGAGCACCAATTGGAATTGGCTGTGAGATTCCAGCATCACGCAACTGCATACCGTTCCCAATATCATATGGAACAGAGCCCATTGAAACATCACCAACATTTCGACCAGGTGGGTAACGATACACTCTGCCCCCTCTTGGAAGCATCTATTGTCCCAAAAAAAAATTCATTTAGCTTTTCTATTTCAACTTTAAACAAACGATAGCAAGTAAAGATTAGTATAACACACCTGCTGCTGCATAATGGGAATGGGCTGTTGCTGATTCTGTTGACCAGGAATACCAGCACGCCTGCCACCTGGACGCTGCCCCTGCTGGCCTGGGGGAGCCATTGGCATGAAAAAGTTTGGCATTGGCCCTCCACCAGGCCTCATCCCAGGAACAAGTTGCTGCTGATAACCAAAACCAGGCTACCGAGGCATAACAAAATAAATCATAAGAAAAAAATACATAGTGAACTTAATTATAATTAACCAAATCGTAGAGGCAAAATGGCATTACTTGGGGAGGAATGAAAGTAGGCTGAGCTTGACCATAAAACATTTGTTGACCTAGACCAGGACCACCAGGGGGGTACATTGGCATACGAGGAGCTCCAGCAGGGGCCATTGCAATTGGGCGCATCTGGGAAAACTGTGCCTGGATTGATAAATTACAATGTTATGCCCTTGTATGGTTTCGTAGTTAAACAGCAAAAAAAACAGTGTCACGAACAAACCTGCAATCGTGCCCTTCTATCTTCTTTGCGTTGCGCAACAGCTACATAAAGAGGCTTGCTGGCAATCATCTTTCCGTTCATCTCCATAAGCTACAAAACCAGACAGGTAACATCAACCATTTACACACAAAAAAAATCAAATGAAATAATAATAAAGCAAAAATGGCCACTTACCGCTCTAGAAGCTTCCTCAGAAGTTGAAAATGCGACAAAACCAGAGCCTTTGCTAGTTCCATTAGGATCTCGCATAACCTGTTGATGAAAAACGAAAGATAAGAATCATCTTCCAGTTCAATAGCTAAGTTTACATATATGTTTTGGGTGCTTTTTAATGCACAAACCTTGCAGGAAGTTATGGTACCAAAAGGAGCAAAATATTCCCTGAGGCTTTCATCAGAAATAGTATCATCTAAATTCTTTATGTACAGGTTCAGCCCCTGTGATTTGTCCACGGCCTCCTTCATTGTTTGCTCAAACTTTTGTTTCAGCTCTTGTTCACGTTCATTCTTCTTCTGAGCTTTTCCAACATACCACTCTTTTTCATCAAACTTCTGCCCGTTCAGACCATCTACAGCTTTTGCAGCATCATCAGCATTCTCAAAGTTAACAAATCCAAAGCATTTGGAGTTACCCTCGGCATCCCTCATTACAACGGCACTAGTGATTGTTCCATATTCACTAAATGCCTTGTTCAAATCATCATCAGTTGTTGATTCAGAGAGGTTTTTAACAAAGACATTAGTAAATTTAGTCTTGTCAGAAGCCATGTCCCTTTCTTGCTTGCGTAGGAAAGGACCCACATAGACTTGTTTGTCATTCAGGAGCATGCCATTGAGCTTCTCGATAGCTTGCTGTGCAGACTCCTCTGCTTCAAACTGCACAAACCCATACCCCTTTGACTGACCAGTTGAGTCAGTAGCAATCTTGCAAGAGAGGATATTTCCAAATGTTGAAAAGGTGTCATGAAGTGCTTTCTGGTCAATTGCTTTATCCAAATTCTGCAAAAGGTGAATGAAGTTAATCACCAACAGAAACAATGATTGATCATAAATCTGGATAGATACCGATGTTTAGATACCTTGATAAAAATATTTCCAGAACCACTTTTGCGAACACTGGGATCTCGGTGAGAATACATGATCCTAATTGCCTTTCCATTCAGAGGTGTGAAGTTGAGTACCTCGATAGCCCTTCCAGCTGTCATTAACAAAAAAAGATCCACTAGTTAGTATCAGGAAATTTTGAGCACGAAGTTGTCAATAAAAAACCTTTAAACTTTCATACGCTATCAATAAATCTAGAAATTGTCGTTAGATGCACAAACACATATCTGTCAAACAATGAATAACGAAACCCACATCATCCGACAATTGAACGAAATTTAAATAAAAGATCATATAACGACAAAACCTCACAATGTGTAGTTCATTTAATAGCTTCATTAATCCAAACAGCTCTAATTCCCTGTTTCGTTTTTCAAGACAGCATTATGAAAACCTGAATCCAATATCTACTCCATGTTCATTTTAATCAGAACAAACTCTCTGTACACTCTAATAAAATAATCACAACTAAAAATAAAAGTTCACCTCATAAAACATCAGCCATGAAAATTAATCATGTTGTTTAGTTTCTTTTCGACACCTCCAAAATTCCCTAATCATTACATAATATCGCAATACACCAATGCAAGTCATCAACCGCATAACAAACATATCTTTTACATAGAAATAAAACATATAGACATAAATTCAAAAATCATTTCACATACATACACTTCACTTAAAGAAACAATCAAATCAACTTTCAATTACCATCGTCCATCGTTATACTAATTAGCAAATGATATGAAGTCAAATACCATCATATAGAAATTAAACACACATACATCTATCAATTTAAACAGACTAACCATAAAAAACATATCAAATATCATTTCACATAAATCCACCATACTATAAACAATCAAGTTAGTATCATATCTGTGTATTCATTCAATATCATCATTTCAAGAACACATATAGATATGTATACACACAAACATTCCGGTTTACCATCCTACCTACATATCAACACAAAAAGTTTACATACACACAAACACACATTTAAATTAACATTATATCTATATATTCAACAACCATCAGTACAAACCACCATAAACATACATACATACACATAAGATACATACATATATACATATACACAATCAAAATAACACCATATCTGCAACAACCATTATTTCCAAAACATATATGTGTGTGTGTGACAAAAAAAAAAAAGAATTGAAAAAAGAAACAAACCATCTTGAGGGTTGACATAGTTAACATAGCCATAACCAAGAGACCTTCTAGTAGATAAATCTCTACAAACCCTCACAGAAACAACTTGACCCAGCTGATTGAACAGCTCATACAGCTGTGAATCTGTCACATTCACTTCCAAATCTCCAACATACAATGATGTCGGCACAAACTGCGGCTGTCCACCACCGCCACCATTGTTGACCGCCTGACCTGGTTGCTGCTGCTGACTCACAACTTGCGCCGCCATTTCAAAACCCTAAAATTTCAGTTTTTTCAAGATTTTTCAGTTTTTTTGGATTTTATAACTTCCCTCTTCCCTTCTTATTATAAATCTTGAAACTTTTTATATAAAGATTCAACCCCAGATAGTAACTTAACAAACCCTGAATTTTTTTTATATAAATTTTTTATGAAGATTTTTTTATATGTTTTTTTTCTTTTGTTGAAGGGAAAGAGGGAAGGATAGATATATAAGGATAGTTTAGCCGGAGCTCCGACTATGTGACGGCGGTGCGCCGCTAGGTTACGGCGGGTGAACAAAAGGAGAGAGAAAAAAGGGTGTGTAGTTTTGGGGAAAAGAGGCGAGATAAGGGTTTGAGAAGGTGTATAAAAATGGCAAGTTTGAGGGTTGAGAGGAGCATGTGGGTTATGTTTGAGGGGTTGCATGAAAATGTTGTTTAAATGTAAGGCTAAATGTTTGAAATATTGTTACATTATTTGGGATTAGTATCTTGAATGTAAGGTGAGTAAAAACCGAACCAAAAAATAAAAAAAATAAAAAACAAAAAAATTGAACCGAAAAAACTAAAAACTGAACTGAACCGGTTGGTTTGGTTTTGGTTTTCTAAAAGCCGAACGGATCGGTTCAAGATTCTGTTTCATATGCAAAAACCGACCGAAAAAAACAAACCGAACCGAAACCATCTATATTTTAATTTATTTCATATTTATATCATTTTATATTTATATTTATTACTTATGGTTAGTAAATGTGTTATTATATTTCAATTTTTTGTTTTTTTAGTATACAATTCAAAATCAATTGTACGGTTTAAATGAAAATGAATAACAAAATCAATTCGGTTTATAAAAAAAATTATGGGATAATAGCATATGAATGTAACCACTTATGACAAAATGGTTATGTAGTGCAGTGACCTACTCGGGCAGCTATGTAATGTATGCACCTAGGTTTTTTTTGGCTATGTGATGTATACCACCGGGTAACTTCCAGTTGTAACCAGTAAGTGCCACGTCACCCACCACCTAAGATGTCACGTCATTCCGGGCATCTTCTTCACTAACTGTATCTATATCTATGATATATATATATATATATATATATATATATATATAAAGCCAAATATGTAATCTATTGTATCCAACTCTCAAATAACAAAACATAAACTTAAATTGTTGAACTTGAATCCAACTTTAATAACAAAAACATAGCACCATTCATCAAAATCCTAAACATGAAAAACACATAATACTCATAAAAATAGTCATAGAAAAAGATTAAATCTTGAAAACATAACTCGTCTCATCATTAGTACCTCCTGCCGGCACCAAACCCACCACGACCACCATAACCACCGGGAATCCCGCCACCAGCAGCACCACCAGCACCAACCTTTATCGTCATCTTCTTTTCCAACCATTTTTTCCGGCCACCACTAGGCCGCTAGCCTTCACTGTCGCCGGCGTGATTGTTAGCAACCAAAACTCATGAAATACTAACTTATATTAAAAACCCATAATTTATATTCCAATAAAACCAAAAACCGACTTGATGGAGGTGGTTTCCGGAAAATTACAAGATATCCGGCGGCTTCAATTTCTCTAATGAGATGAAATATATCCATTTGCTCAGGAATTGGAAGCTCTCGCAATCCAATTGAAGTAAGAAGAGTTGATTTCCCGCAGCCATTCAATCCAAGTCCAAAAAGCACTCCATCTTGATTAATAATGGAAATACCACTCGATTTTGTTCTTCATCATCGTCATCTTCTTTTCTGGCCATTTTTCCCGGCCACCACTAGGCCTCCAGCCGGTACCACCACTGGTATTGGTGGTTCTGGCGTGATAGGTCGAAGTTGAAGTACGTTGGGATTGGTCGGTGATTGCAGTAACAGGTTAGGGGTGGAGATGGTAGCAGTTGACTGGAGATGAAGTCCGTTGGGTCAGAGATGATGGTTATGGCCGGTAGAAAATTGAAGAAAATAAAAGAAAAGTTAGAGAGAGAAGTGAGGGAAAAGTTGGAGAGTCATCTGTGTGTGTCTTTGATATATATATATATATATATACATACAGATTCATGAAAATAAATAAATAAAATGAATTATTGTAAGTGTCATGTCAGCATTATGTCCATATCAGCATGTCACGTCAACATTATGTCCATGTCACCCAAGTTGGTAACCGGCTAAGGTTATATCCAGTAAAACGTTACATAGTATAGCAAAAAAAAACATAGGTGCATACATTACATAGCTGCCCGAGTAGGTCACTATACTACATAACCATTTTGTCATAGGTTACATTCATATGTCATTATCCCAAAAATTATATCAATTTTAACACCAAAAAGATATAATTAGTTAATAAAAGGTATCTGTGTATTTTAGTTTCTTTATTATATTTTTTTCTTAACAATTGGATATTTAATTTTAACTTAATAAAGCTAAAATCGTAAAAAAGTTAAAAATTAAAAATTAAAAGAAAAAACGGAAACCAAACCAACCGAACCGAACCAAAACCAAATCCAACGGTTTTGGTTTTCTAAAAACCGAACGGATCGATTCGGGTATCGGTTTTGGGCAAAAACCGGCCCAAGCTCACCCCTACTTGAATATAACTAAGTATGGTCAAATGATCATAATAAGAAAGAACTAAAAATTTGTGCATTTTATGTAAGTAACTTGTTAAAATAAATGAAAAATGTAAGCAACTGGATTGGTGCTTATGTGTACCGGTTGTCTACCACATAGTCTGTCACGTCAAGCCACGTAAGATGACACGTTGGATACACACAATAAACATTTGGAACATGGTTAAATACACACACTAAACATTACGATGCCATCTTTGACAATACCCTTTTTTTCGACAACACCTCTAAAATAAAACTTCTAATCCTCTCATATTTATGAAATTAAGCCATCAATTCATTTTAACAAGTTCCATTTGTCAATATATATATATATTTATTATCTTTATTTGTGGTCATGTAGATATTATTACAATATATATATATACACACTACCAACATATCATCTGCTCTTTCTCTTTTTCTTTTCTACTTGAAAATACAATGGAAATTTTGGGTAGCGTCATCGCCAACACTATGAAAATAGAGTTAATTTCATTACATCCCCCTGGGGTATATCATATTATCAAGTTTCACCCCTTTACTTTTTTTTGTCATTACATCACCCTAAGGTGACTTTTTGCTTCAATACATACCCCTGACCCTAACAGACGTTAATTGAGCTCCGTTAAGTCCCTCATGTGCATTGCACATAAGGGTATATTAGTCCTTTTACCTCTAAACACCCTCTTCTTTCTTTTTTTCCAGATCTAACACCTAAAATCAATAAATACATACATACATCTATATCACTCATATACCAAAATCCTAACAACCTCATCGCCATACATATATCTATATCACTATATATATATATATTATATATATATATATATACACATATGTACATATGTAAATAAAAGGTGGCAAGTACCTGATGACTCGGTGATCAATACAAATCCACACAGGTTGAGTGCTAACAATAACTGTAGAAATTAAGCAAGTGTCATTTACAAGTATTGATGTAACGGTGACCGCCGCCGCCATATCCCCCCACCACCACCACCGGCACCACCCACAACCTCCGCCACTACCTCTTTTCCATCCCAGCAATCTTTTCCTTAGCCGCCACTGAGATAAAAAAAAACCCCAATTTTTATTTTTAGGGTTCTTCAAAAAAGATTGGTAACTTACAATTAATCTATTCAAGGATACAAATTGATAAGTAAGAAAAGTAAATAGTACTGGTTTGTGTTGTATGTGGCTTCACAGCCGAACTAAAGAGGAGAGAAAAGAGATGTAATTATGTAACTTTTATTTTGTGTGCGGAATGTACCAGCCTAGAACAATCAAAGGAAAGAAAGGAAAAACATGTGCTATGTTGTTGCCTCCTTATTTCCCATCAAGAACAACCAAAGAGAAAAAAAAAAAAAATTAGTTAAGAATGTAAGAATGATAGTAAAGAAAGTGAGATAAATTTATAGTTAAGAATATGAAAGTGTTTGTTTTGTTTTGTTTTGTTCGAAGATGTATGCTTATGTGTATATGTATTGATTGTGTTTGGGAGAAGATAGGAAAATGTATATAGATGGGTGTTGCTATCTCCACCACTTTGGTGGAAATAGACAAGCATTAACCGCTTGTACCGTACAATAAACAATACAGACTGTACAAGCATTTAATGCTTGTCTATTTCCACCAAGGGGTGGAAATAGACAGCCCCATGCGTTTACCATTTTATTGTTTATTTTTGATCGAAGCGTTTACCATTTCAAAACATGATTTTCTGTGTAAGAGTTATATAGACCCACCTAACGGAGGAGTTATAACGATAGCGACTAAGACCATTCCCTATCATGCTGTCATCTTTCCCTCATTTTTACTGACACATCAGTTTTTTCTCTCCAAGACACACCCAAGAATTACTCCATCCCTATCATACCCTCATCCTCACCTCAATAAAAAAAATATTAAAAACATACACACATACCCCACCCACATCTCATCCAACCCTTTCCAAAATATAATGAGGAAGGATGATGAAAGGGTTAAGATGGCATGGTGCCTATTGTGGCATGCAAGATGAGCTCAAGATGGCCAAATGCCGACTCCCATAGGAAGCGGCCTAAAAAACTGCCACACATGAACGATTTAGGCAGTAATTTTATGAGAGGGGCGAGAATTGTGATTTTCAAAGGATATGATTTTTGTACTTTACCCTCAGTACTTTATCACAATTTTATATAAATTAATATATTGCAGACTGTAGTAAAGCATTTTTGAATATATTAAAAAATAGAATTAAAGCATTGTTTGATCGACACATGACATATTACTTAAGCGACAAATGTCCCTTTTAGTATACATAATTAAATCAAATCAAAAATTTTAATTAATTTCTACTAACCTTATAATTATTAAATATATTATATGTATCGAACTAGATTTAGTACCGTGTCAAATACACGGGAGTTTAACGATATTTTTAAAATAAAATGAATTATTAAATAAATGCAAATAAAAAACCTTATAAATTCAAATTTAAAAATA
>JAOEHQ010047320.1:0-10916 GCA_025447715.1 Asclepias incarnata
CCTTCCAAATCAAATAGTCGTGCATTTATATGCTATATTTATATTTATATTATATTTATTACTCGTTATATTTATTATAACTTTAAAATATAACTTTAAATCATCATTATATAATAATATTATTATAACTTTAAATCATCATTATATAAAATATAACATATATATCTTACTAATCATTTTTATTATAAAAAAAAATTTAAATAATAATATCATCACATTTTAGCAATTTTTATTTGTAACTAATAATTATGTTATTATAAAAACTTAATATATTTATCCTGCATTATTCTGTGTATTATGCGAAAAAATAATCTAATATGTTATAAAATAAAAATAAAATCACATATGCTTTTACAAGGTAAGAAAAACGAAGAATAAAATGAAATATAACCTCTTATAATTTTCACTGAGGCGGGTTATTAAAAACAAATATAACTGGGCCGGGCTGGGCTGGGCTGGAAGTAATTTTCTATTCCAAACAACATGAAAGACGAAAATACCCTAAAAATATCTTACTACAACAAAAGGACCAGGGGTACTTTCGTCAATTGAAGTTTCGATGCTTTGGTTTATGAGCGTGTATATAAGGCAGAGCTACAAAAATTAGGGTATAAAAAGCGGATCTCATTCTTCCCTCTTTTGCAACAACAAAACAACGACAACAACGACAGTGAGTCCCTGATTTCTATATATATATATATAAATATAAATATATAAAATGAAAATTTATAATCAAATTCTATATAAATTCATTTCATTAAATTAAATTATATATATATAACAGGACTTAAATTTATTTCATCATTAATTTATTTATATTATTATTTTGTATACATGTATTTACTGTATATATGTATCCATGAATCTGTGTGTGTAAATAAATTTCTACGTATTTTAATGTTTTGATAGTAATGATAGTTCTGGTGCCTTAATTTGTGTAGGATTTTGAGTTAAATATCTGTTGATTATGTGAATATTAATAATTAGGCTCATTATATATATATATATATGTATATACATGTGTGTGTCAGTGTGTGTGTGTCTGTGTATTAGATACAAATTTTGTATATAATTAACTTTTATGTGTGTGTGTGTGTGTATTAGATACAAATTTTGTATATATATATATGTGTGTGTGTGTGTATCTGTTGAGAACTTTTATGTTGTATCGCAAATGATTAACTCTGTTCACATGTAAGGAATGATGGAGGAGAATAGAAAAATAGTTGAAAACATGCGAATGATTCGGAGTGTTGAAATATTAACAAATGCATTGCATGTGAATCAAAAGCTAGATATATTGTTATCACTCGAATATTTGTAACTTTTCACATGTGAATGGACTTAATCACGTGTGATATAACATGTAATTTTAAAAGTTTACGCAAAAAAGGGGTTCTCGAATGAACTCAAGGTCGAGAACTGTGAGAGCTATTTTATTACATGTTAAATAATCATTTAGATGTAATTAACTCTATTCACATGTGAAAAGTGGTTTAAATAAAAACAAAAAAAGTTGAAAAACCACAAAAGTACATTATAATTCACATACGATTGGATTTGTTCACATGTCGACAGTGATCGTTCGTCACATATGAACATGTGATTTAACACGTTTTTACCTCTTCTTTGTGTATCATTTGGACTTTCGTCACTGTTTACATGTGAATAGACTTAATCATATGTGAACGAACACATAATTGTGTAGGTCTTGTAATTCTTGATCTTTTTCTGGTTCTTGTTAACAGAAATATTTGTTAATTGAAAGGAGCAAGGTTTGAGTCCATGTGTGTGAATTTCGTTTAAGGTTTAGAAATGTGTGACACACGTGATGTATTTGTAAACATATCCCTACAGATTATCATTGAAAATTCTGCTGTTGCAAGTTCTTTTTATTTTTTTCTTTTTGATTATGTAAAATGTATGTTCTAGGGTTCAAATGTTAATATAGTAGATAGTTTTGTAGAGTTTGTTGGTTTTTGTTTCATTACTCATTCTATTTGTGAATATAGCAGGTCTATCATGGCAACGTTTGAATTGTACCGAAGGTCTACCATTGGGATGTGCTTGACTGAAACATTGGATGAGATGGTGTCGAGTGGTGTTCTTGGCCCCGAGCTTGCTATCCAAGTGCTCGTTCAGTTTGATAAGGTCTCCTTTTGAGTTTGTTTACCTATGTGTTTGTTCAATGCATAGTGTTGGTTAATATGATGCCGATCATGACTCCTTGTTTCATTGATTTTAGTCAATGGCTGAGGCACTGGAAACTCAAGTTAAGACCAAGGTCTCCATTAAGGTAAATAAATAGTTCTATCCATTTTCCTTGTTAAAAAGTTGTGTTGATTAGTGAACTTTGATCGATGAAAGGAACTTTCTTGTGGCTCTTGTGTGATTATCTGTTTATACTAGAAAGAGGGTCGACTGTCAAGTAGATTGATTTCTGGTGTCCATTTTTAAGTTTTTAGATTTACACTTTGTGTTCATCATATAGTTGATAAAAGCTTTGACTTAAAAGATCATTTTTAAGCATCGAGTTTATTATTTAGGTTGCATGTCCCCAATATTTCATTCCTATATGCACTTTTTGTACTAGTTTCGGCCAGAGGTTGTTGATAGCTCATAACCTGGTAACTGTTATGTATTTCCATCTG
Source organism: Asclepias incarnata (assembly GCA_025447715.1). NCBI lineage: Eukaryota > Viridiplantae > Streptophyta > Magnoliopsida > Gentianales > Apocynaceae > Asclepias > Asclepias incarnata. The sequence continues at coordinate 2,652 of JAOEHQ010047320.1, forward strand.
CCAACTTTAAGAAAGTTCTATGTAGACTGTGTATATGTTAATATGCTATGTGTTTCTTGAAATACCATTTAAGATATGAAAGCACTACCGTTCTACAAGAAAGCTAACATATCTATAGGGTAACATCTGATAAATCGCTTACACATTTGAAAAACCTTCTTCAAGTTGGGATCCTCTCTGTTACCCATTTTTACTTGCCCGTTTCAAAAGCTTTTTTATCTTGTTACAGACTGCCTAACGAAAATCTCAGTTTTCAATAAATAAAGGAGATTAGACCAGCCGCAACTCTTAACATATAGTTAGTAAGGCGGGTACCTTCTGAACCTGACCAACCCATCTGACCTAACTTAACCCAAACCTAAACTATCTGTCTATCTCTAATAAGTACTAATAAGTAATGGCAACAGTTTTAAGCCATTTATAGGAAAATGGGTCAACAGCTCTAATGGGTAAAATACAAAAGAATTAGCTATAAAGGGTCAAATGGGTTGGAAGTGGTGGGTGAATTTAAATGCTTAAAACCTCCTAGTTCTTTTAATAAAAAAAAATTATACAAAAAAGGCATTAGTACTAAAATAATGTAATTCACTAGTTACATATAATACACTGTTTATTTTCCAATATAGATAGGGCCAAAAGAAAGTATTGGCAGGTTAACACTACTTGTTTTGACCTCAACTTGAAGACGAGCCATTATGACCTGAACCCAAATTGATCCGTCCGACCCACTTGTTTTGCCACCTCAACTAATAAGCTTTTAGAATTGTATACCATTTTTGGCTTATTGTAAGATGTCATCACTATATGAATGCTGATCGTTTCTTATAACATTAAACAGGGGCATTTCTATATGAATGCTGATCGTTTCTTATAACATTAAACAGGGGCATTTGCATACCTACAGATTCTGTGACAATGTGTGGACATTCATTCTTCAAGACGCTCTCTTCAAGTATGATGAATGCCAGGAAAATGTTGGTCGAGTCAAGATAGTGGCATGTGACTCGAAGCTGCTAGTCCAATGAAACATCTTTTGGTTCTGCTGGTAAATTTTAGTGTAGAACAAAATGTGGGGTTTGTTCCTCTGTTGTATTCTCACGAAAAAGAGTGAACTCGAAACAATTTGCCCAGAAACTCAGTTGTGTGATTCTAATTAGTTTCAGTTTTTCACCGTTTTAAAGTGAATTGCTTGGTACATCTTGGCATAGGTTTACTTGCATTTTTGGCATAAGTTGGTTAGCGGGTGCATGCCAGCCAAATATAATAGCTAAGTTTTACTTGAAGCTATGAAGAAATCTTTCAATCCCAGACTATTATCTCCACGTGCTTTTTTATTTATTTATATCTGCTCCGTCCATTCTTTAATCACATGTTCTTGATCCCAGTCTCTATGAACATTGTATTGTAATGTTTGGCAACTTATATTCTTGTTCTTGAGCTATAACTTGATAAATATGTGCCGACACCTGTACTTCTATGTTGATTTTTTGTTTAAACTCTCCTTTTATTTCATTGTATTGTAATGTTTGGCAACTTATATTCTTGAGCTATAACTTGATAAATATGTGCCGACGCATGTACTTCTACGTTGATTTTTGGTTTCAACTCTCCTTTAATTTCTTTGTATTAGTCCTGGAGTGTTTGTGTTACGTATACTCTGTTACGGTACTAGGTTATAATTTGACATTAGGTAGATTTCTTCGACAAAAAGGTTTTTTCTTCTATCACAATTCATAGTTCTGGTTACCGAGGTTGTGCTTTAATATTCGGTATCTGTCACTTTTCTCAACTAGAATGCCCATTTTGCTCTAATATAAGATAAATCATTTCTGATAGGATTACGATGCAGTGTTTTGCACATTCAGTATCAATAGTTGCTATCCCCGCTTCAATATTTTCAGCTATGAAAAATGGTTTGCCTAAATGTATTCGTGAATTTCGCAGGTATACATTTTCGTCTTAAATTCCCATGCTTTTACCTTTTATTCGTAACAAAGACATCCATGGATCCTGGCTTTCTAGGATTGATTGTTTCTCGATGGAAGAAAGAACACCAATGTATTGGTTCGACTTTGTTGTGAATCCGACATATGGTTGTGTACGGTGTGTAAGACATTAAAATGGATAGGTACAAAGCCACTCTTCTTGTTAAAGGTACATAAAATCAAGTACAAATCAACTGGTGAAATAGATAGATACAAAGTCAACTTATTGCTAAAGGTTATAGTCAAAGAGAATTGGTCATTGTAAGGTGCTTGATTAACATTGTTGTTCAAAATAATTGAAGCCTACTTCAGTTAGACATAAATAATGTTTTTTTATATGGTGATCTAGAAGACGAAGAGGTTTACATGTATTTACCCCTTGGATATCATGATATATCTGAAACAAAGGTGTGCAAGCTATAATAAATCAAGGTCAAAAACACCCTGAAGATCTTGAAGGTCAAGATTCAGCTTCTTGCTCACTTTGGTTGGAGACTTATAGACATCTAGATCTCTAGACCACGCTACACGACCAATAACGTCTATGGAATGAAAAAATCAGGAATGTAAGGGTATTTAATTAAGTTCTTATGTACATTTGTAACTGGCTTAAATGAAGATGAAATATATTATCTTACCAACTGTTGGGGCTCTCTGGATATCATTGTTATTGGAAAGGATGTCACTGAAGGGAATGAAGTTAAAGCCATAGGGATGACCTTGAAATCCATAGATAAACTTCACTTCGGTACATTTGAAGAAGTTAACCTTATGGTATCCGAGGCACCAACACCAAACTTTTTAATCAACAAAGCAACGTCCTCCTTGAGGAACTCCTGAAAATCTGGGGCAAGATGGTTCTTGACACATGCTTGGATTTTCTTACCCTGCAAAACCAATAAAAACCATCACTAATCATTAAAATTAAATGAAGATTAGACATGGTACAAAAACATTTAAAAAATCGTAGTTATAAACATACATACAAAACTTTGTGAACATTAAAATTTGATAAACACTTGACTTTTCGTCAATAGGAACCATGTCAACCCTAAAGCTTTGCCTCCATACATGGATTATGCTGGCTCTCATGTTCCATAAGTCTTTTTTAGGGGTAAGATCATCAACGTAACTGAGATTCACACCGTCCATGATATAGTCAATCGGGAAGACAAAACAGAGTAATAAGGAAAGGATTAGTAGTAGATGTGGGTGTTTGTGTGTTTTCAGGTCCAATATATATTATTGTTGAGTTAGAAAACTTGCATAGGAATACTTGGAAAGATTAAAGATGGTACATATGACTTACAATCACAATTAATGGAAAGCAATTTTGTAGAGTATCTAGTATACAAAACGTGATACAAAGCCGGTTTCTTGCATGGGAAACTTAAACTCATTTAATGCCCTGCAAGTCAACACTTTGGATTCAAATTTTTAAGCTTTCTAGAGAGAAAGACAACCGTCACCGGAGTCGTCTCGTCAGCTGTATTTTATCGTAGTCAAGAGTTGTTTACGTTCATGTACATTTACGATTACAAGACGTATTTATAAAAGTTACGCGAAATATGTTTATTTAAATTCCACGTACATTTCGTATGAAAAGTAAGCGCGTGATCAAGAGTGAGAGTTTCATAGACTTCGAGAATACTTATTAGAAATGCCAAAAATAATTTTATATTTCAATCGAGTTTTATGTTTTCGTAACATATTTACGGTGTCAAGTGGGACTAAATTTGAAATGGTTTTGTGTAGTGAGGGTGAAAAGTGTAAAATTGTGTCTTCATATAAATAGTTCTTTTTCTTCTTCTTCTCTCATTTTTGCAAGACAAAATACACATTTGCTCTCACCTCCCTCTAACTTCTCTCTACAAAACCGGAGTTTCTTGGCTTTTTGGGTTCGAATTCGCATCAAGGAAGTTGTCATCATCATCAGCTACTTCGTTTCTCATCATTTCCTCTCGGTTTTTCGTCATTTTCGGTGTAAGCAATTTCCTTCCTTTGTAAATTTCGAATTATTTTTGGTTTCCATATTAGAAATACTTTTCATTTATGCTAAAAATTTCTAAACTCGTGTCCTTGAAAAAGTTTTCGTTTTCAATGAGTTTAATTTAATTAAAACCCGTTTTTGGTTATAAAAGTGTATGTTTATGTTTATATTTCATCAAATGATTTAATGTTTTTGCTCAAAACTTAGTAAATTAGTAAACCATAGCTTAATGTTTCGTTAAAAATCGAATTTAGTATGTTTTTGGGGCATTTTTAGGCTTGGCCGGACTTAGCCAGCCGGACTTAGCCACCTTCAGCCGGACTTAGGTCTGCTTGAGCCGGACATAAGTCGGCTTGAGCCGGACTTGTCCCTCGAGCCGCGGCTAACTCTTTATCAAGCCATGTTTTAGTTCCTAGCCAAGCCGAATTCATCCCCTAGCCGAGTTTTGCTTCGAGCCGAGTGTGTTTGTTGAGCCCGATCTAGCTAGGGCCGGACTTAGACCAAGTCAACGACCGGACTTAAAAGTCAACGGCCGGACTTAGTGGTCAACGGACGGACTTATGTCCTTTCGTCGTTCGTTTCGCGTATTTACTTCGTTTCAAGTCAAAACTATGTTATTTCGATTCGTTTCTTCTATCGAGACGTAGTCTTTGCACGAGCCTAAGTTTTAGTCTTGCGCGAAACTACGCCTCGTGTCATCGGGGACATGGTCAAACTTCCGGTTCATTTTCGAGTCAAAGCTTTCTTTTATTCGACTTGTACTTTGATCGAGCCGTGGTCTTCGAACGAGCCTATGTTTTAGTCTCGCATGAAATCACGTCTCGCGCCATCCAGGACATGGTCAAATTGTTCATATTCGTTCCACCAAATGTTATTCGCTTAAACGTTAAAACGTTATTTTGGTCTTAAAATATTCTAAATGTCTCGTGACAAGTTAAGATTTTTAAAATGAATTGTCGTAAGTATTTTGGCAGGCGTTTCTAATAAGTTAGGATGTACCTTATGAGTTTAAGACTCTATTGGGAGTTGTTTTGATGAATGTATAATTGTTAGGTGATCGTTGACGGCGTAAGTTCGTGTTCATTATTGTTGACTTTGCTCAAACATTTTCAGGTGAGTTTCGTAGCCCCTGTTTTTCTAAGTGTTTTGGGGTGAAAAGCATACAAATATTTTCTAACAGATTTACGTTATTCTGTTAATTTATGTACAATTATATATATATTTGCTGTTGTTGAGCCGTATGATAGAGTTACATGACGACATGACATCATTGGCGACATTGTTTGGTGACATGACATTCCTTGGTACCAAGTCGGCCCGACATGGGATTTGATATTGATACTATGCTATGTGACTTAGTATCTGCCCCGACCGTGTGATATTATGCTTTTATTGTTCATTATGTGTCTTTCTGTGTGTTGTATGCGTATGTGTGGTGACGAGACATTGGTATGTAACTCTGGCTCATATATATATATATATATATATATATATATTGTACAAAGTCTTTGACTTATTTGTAACATAATCGACAGGTTTCTCGACATCCAAAAGTTATTTTTTATTAAAACCTACGAACTCACCAACCATGTGTTGACTTGTTTTAGTATGTTTTTCAGGTGATCAAGCTAAACGAAATTGATGTGGCATGGAAGCAGGATCTTTTGAATCAAGGACGGCGCATCTTTTGTTATATTAATTCAGGGATATGCGCTTTAGTTAGCGTTCCTTGATTGAGTTTTCATTACCGCGAGCACGAGACTCGAAGGCACCCTTCCTGAGGGGTTTAGCGTTAGTAATCACGCACTAGATTTGCATTGTAAACTATACATTTAACGTTAACATCTTGCTTTGTAATTCGAATATTTGGGTGGGTTTTCAATGAAAATCTTGTTTCATTTAGTTGTATCTATGTAATTCCATGTCGAGCTGTACATTTGGTGGCATCCCATTATTCCGCCTTGTTGGGGTGTTACATGGATATTTTTTGATTTGATTTATAAAGAAAACCTGATAAGCTTAAATTTTTAGAATTCTAGCCAGTTGAATAACATTTCAAACAAACCACACTCAAATTCCAATTTGATAATTTTGATGAATATGGACATGAGTATTTTCACATATATGTCATGAAACAACAAAGTAATATTTCATTTGGGCATTTCATCAAACATCTTGTGTTCAAACATAGGAACTCAATACTCAGATAAAAATGAAAACAACATAACAACCGTTGCTCATCTTTAAAGTCAATTTTAACATCTTTCAATTTATTAAAAGAAAATTTATTAAAAGAAAAATGAAAACAAGTTGAAAGACATAAAAACGGTGCCATAAATATTAATCTTGACTAAGTTAATAAGACTAGTATATTTATATGGACATTTCCAAAACTTTCATTTGTTTTTCGTTGATCCCAATTAGTTGTACCGGTCCATGTGTAATAAAAATGTTAAGGGAAGCGACATCCAGGCCGCCGCTTAAACTACCACAGTAACAGTCCATAGGTAATAAAACAGTTTAACACTATTCTACTTACGCTCATAAAGTTCTAACAAAACTATTTCGCAATACTTTGATAACATTATCCAAGTCTCTTAATTTCTATCCATCTTTGAGTCAAGACAACCATGTGGGAATGTTAATTGATGTAGGTGCTTACTTAATGGTAATATCTCTAAGTGCTTAAGTAAAGCCAATTGAGCAAATTCATATTATTCATTAAGACATTTCATCAAACACGTTGTAAACTCGACTCCAGTTCGGATGATGAAAGCATAATCAGCTTTGTATCTTTGTATGTATTTATTTATAAGGATAAATATGTTAGATGATTGTGGTCTTTTGGGTAGATTATAAATGTGGGAAGAACAACTTGCAAAAGGTTTCTATCTAATCATTTTAGTCGGTTATCAAGAAATCATTTCTAGTTGAAAGGGATATGAAAGATTATCACCTATTCTTTTTGGCCTCTATATATGTATGCATACCTTTTACTTAATTTGAAACCAAACTTTTTTAATAAATAAAAATGATTAGCTAAACCGCTCAGATTTTCACTTCATATTGCAGTATTTTCTGAAAGTTACATAATTAAAAACACATATAAAATACCAATAGCATATACAGGAACGGGAAGCGAATTACAAATGTAAGAAAAATATAAAAATTCAACATCAAATATATTAAGTGATAACACTTTTAGTGGGGAATAATTACTACAAACCAAGAAAAGTATAAAAATAGTTTAAACTTCACACGACATTTATTATTTATTATCAGTTATAAATAAATAAGCACCTCCATTTCAAATTCCCACACTCTTTACAAATCCAAATCCAAATCCTAATCCATAAGCACCTCCATGGCTCCATGCACATACAATATGAATAAATTAATGACAGTTTGTTACTATTTGTCCTACACAATGGATAATTTTCTTATAGCGCCCTTGGCAAAACTAATGTCAAGAATACAACCAAGGAAACTTAACTCAACCTAAGATCAAATATACACTTTAGTTTAAAGGTGAACCTATAAAATTCTGCATTTTGACAATTAAACCATCTAAAATAATGAACCAACATACATATTTCGATAGTAGAAATAATTTTTATGCAGTCTATAGAAGTGTTCCGAGTACTACCTTGCGTTTCCTACCGACTTGACATTACTTATTGAAATAACTAAATACTAGATGTGTCATGTCATTGCTATTTTTTGATTTAATTTTTTTTTAAAAATACCTTGGATGAGCTTAAATTTATAGAATTCTAGCTTGCTGAGTAATATTTCAAACAAACCACAATCAAATTCCAATTTGATATGGACACGAGTATTTTCGCGTATATACCATGAAACAACAAAATAAATTTTTATTTAGGCATTTTATCAAACATCTTGTATTCAAACTTAGTTCTCAATACTCAAATACAAAAATTGTTTTTTTTTTCTCTTTTTCATAAAGTGAAATTCAATAATTTAAAACAATGGCCCTATCAAATAAAAGATTCATATGTTTATATGTTCAATCACCTTTGTCTTCAACATCTATTCATCATCATCATCATCATCATCATCATAATCATCATCATCATAATCATCATCATCATCAATCTGATTAAATAAAAATATAAGCAAGTTAACGAAGATATGAGAAATGTTATCAAATTATGCACTCAGTTAATTAGAGAGTAATTATTTTTACGTAAAGATTTTTTGTTTTTCGAGAGGCTAAATTTATAGAGTAATTACCTGGCACCACATTCTCCATGATTTGTCCACAGCTTC
>JAOEHQ010047321.1:0-10916 GCA_025447715.1 Asclepias incarnata
TTTAATTGTTTACTAAGATTTCGAAAAGTTGTATTCACCCCCCTCTACAACTAATCTGTGTCATTATACTTTGGTATATTGTCACTCTTGGACCTAACAATATGGACTGCCAAAAAACGATGAGACAAAGAGAATGTATAAAACTATATTCATGTTTATCACATATATAAGAACACTAATACTCGTATGCTTATCTTTTTATCAGAAACTACGAAATCTGTGTTCATGAACCTCCCGTTTATATTGTTTACATCCCATTTACGGCAAATCATTACCATGATGGGCCCATGAGACCCTTCTTCGAGTTCATCCAGATACGAAAACACAACTTCCTACGACTGTTTACCGACACCGTCAGTGTTCTTAATTTGCCATGTGGAGCTGTGTGTTAAATGAAGGGAAGTAGAAAACGCAAAGCAGATTGAAATGGGATAAAAAGTATTTAACCCCACTTTATATCCACCTTCTATTCTAAAACGGGTGCTCTTTTGGGTTCCAATCCTCATTAATGAACGATATTAGGGAAACGGTTACTGTTAACCTTGTGTTTATGAAGGACTATACGTATCCATGTCTTTATGGAGATAGAGTATATCACGAACTCTTGCGCATCCCTGTCTTTACGGAGATAGAGTATATCAAGAACTCCTCAAAGAAAACCATTATACCAGTTACGGTCATTAATGAAAGGGAGATTAATGAATGTGAGCAAAACTAATTGCACTATACTATTATTATAAATTATAAATTAAATTTTTTTATAAAGGTAAATATTAATTAATTGTTATTTTAAAATAACTAATGAATTTATTGCAAAATTTATATCTAAGTTCAACTCAATTTTAGATTATATATAGATTAACACAATTCTTTTGTCATTTATGTTTATTAGAAATAGAAATTTTGACCTCACATGTTGACACATGTTTTTTATTTTTATTTTTTAAGGATAATAACACAACCACGTCAGCATTAATATAAGTAATTCAATTTGGTTAAAGACTAAAGTTAAAGTTGATTATAATATATATATATATATAGGTACCATAAATCAACACAAATGTTATATAATTAATAACGGAAATGAACAATAAAAATAATACTAACACAAATTAATTATATAAATAAGACCATGTTAAATCAATTATATAAATACAAAAATATTAAACCAATTATTTAAATAAAAATATGTTAATTAAAAGATTAGATGTTAAAAATCTAAAACAAAAAAAATGAATATATATGCCAATTCTAAAAAAGAATAAAAGTGATGGGTTAAATATGTAAAATTTTAAGGTTTCTTTTCTTTAAAAAAAAAGATGGAGTAGGATTTGAACCCTAATGGGTTGGGATTTGAACTCATAACCCCTTGGTTCACAACCAAGCACAAACACTTCCACCACTCCATCAAAATGCATTTATGTTTTAATTTTTCTACCTCTAAGATATATAATTAAGTTAAAAACTTACTATTCACTTCAATCAACATTAATATTAACTAGAAAGTTCACTTGCCGCCCGTTAGACGGCGTCGGTGTTTGAAACGTGTTGTGGTATTTAGCTGAATATTTTTGGCGTGTAAGAAGTTGGTTTATGGTGACAATGTATGTTTAAGGGTATATGAAATGGTAATTTAGTACATATAGAGAATATTAAAGGTGTTATCACCCTTTTCTATACTATATTTAAAAAATCTCACACGTGTGGGTTCAAACCAAAAATACAAAAACTAAATGTAAAAAAGGTATAAAAAAAACTTAATGTTAACAAAAAAAATAATACAAAAGAAATATCTAATATTCACTCACGTGTTGCCGTGGGTAACTGTTTTCTTTTTGTCTCGGGTAGCCGATTTCATTTTTAAGGGCAATACCACAAAAAAAAAAGTAAAAAAAAAAACTCGAAAAGATATATGCAAACCAAAAATATTATTAAAAAAAATGTTACAAAATGTTATAAAAAAAAGTTACAAAATATATATTAAAAAAATATTAAAAAAATCAAATACAAAAGTTATAAAAATACCAAAAAGTTAGAAAATATATATTAAAAAAACAAAAATGTTTCAAAAAACCAATTACAAAAGTTATAAAAGGTACCAAAAAACCTACAAAATATATATTACAAAAAACCAAGTTGGTTAAAAAAACTATGTGAAACAAAATTTTACCAAAAAATAGAATGGTTTAGAAAAAAAGAAATCCAAGGTTTTAAAAAAAACCAAAAAGAAAGATAAAAAACAATTAAATCCAATTAAAATATATAATAAAGAAACAAATTGTCACAAAAAAAACAAAAAAATATATATATAAAAAAAATCAAAACATAAACTTTAAAAATAATTGTTTAAATAAAAATAATTAAATCAAATTAATTATACAAAACCAAAACTATATATAACAAATTAATCAAATTTACAACTCTAAAATTATATATGTAAATTATGAAGGAGATAATGTAAATTTGAGAATCTAAAAACAAAAGCTAAAATGGAGGGTGGGGGTCTTGAACCAAGGACCTCCTCTTTAATAATTAGGGACATAACCACTCCATCAAACCTAGTTTTTCATTTATATTTGATATATATGATATTTATATTAAAAGGATATGTAAAGACAAAAAAGAACTATTCACATTGAATTCTTTTAATATATAGTATAATGTTGTTTTATTCACCGTATTTCAAAATAAGTGTGTACAATAGAATACAAAATTTGTAAAAACACATGTAATCATTAAATTTTGTAAGAGTAAATGACAATATTGTCCTTCTTTTCACAGAATATTCCATGAATTAGTTTTATGTGAAAAAATATATATATAGGTCAAAATGGTAAAGCTGTTATATTACTTTTGATAACGGATACTTAATTAAAAAAGTTTATAGTTATTTTGGAATGATAATCACGTACAGCCTTAATTTTTACAAATTCGATGTTAAATAAAAATACAAATATTTGATGTTAATGAAATCTTGTTTGTGTTATAAAATGGAAGCAGCCATTCTTTATGTTTGACGGTAGCAGAACAAGCAGTAGTGACAAGGATGAATTGTTGTGGTTTCAAGATATCGGGAAATACGGTGGGGGTGAGTAATCCATGGTTGTTGTTCAGGCCAACCAGATCCTTGAAGACCAGAGCCAGATAGAGTCTGGTCCTTTTGGTACGTTTGTTGGTGTCTATGATGGTCATGGTGGTCCTGAAGCCTCCCGATACGTTTGTGATCACTTGTTCAGAAATTTTCAAGGTTTAATTTTGTTGCTCTTAATTAATTTCATCCATCCCACACGAATAAATTTGAACATAATATGATATGCATGCATGCATGTTCTTTGGTAGATGATACATGACAATTTGGTTATTGAATGTTATCAGTTTTGTCCCGTTAATGTATTAAGTATGATGATTATTAAAATATAATAATAATAATATAATACCCCAATATAATTTATTTTAAATAAAAATGATTTGGCATGATTTGAATTGAATACTATAACAAGTTAGACGGCCTTTGACCAATTTCTCATTTGTAGCCAAGTTCATTTAGGTGTTGACGCTACCAATAAGATATGACCCATACCATACAGATCGCTTACTGCTTGGATTTGAGAGTAGAAAAAGGATTATGATAATGAGAGCCGTAAGGCTACGTTATTACATGTATAAAAAGTGGTACTATTTTTATGTCATTGTTCTTATGTTTGGTATTTATGCAGAAACATCTGCCAAGAATGGTGCGGTGACCCAAGAGACGATTAAAGATGCATTTCTACAAACAGAGAATGGGTTTACTGCTCTGGTATCCCGGTCTTTCATGACACAACCATCCATTGCAGCCGTTGGATCATGTTGCTTGGTTGGAGTTATATATCAGCAAACTCTTTTCATTGCCAATCTTGGAGATTCTCGTGTTGTACTTGGTAAAAAAGTTGGTAACAGCGGAGGTATGGAAGCCATACAGCTGTCATCAGAGCATAATGGCAATCTTGAGGAGGTTAGAGACGAGCTAAAAAATTTACATCCACATGATCCGGAAATCGTTGTCTTTAAGCATGGAGTCTGGAGAATCAAAGGCATTATTCAGGTTTTTTTTTTATTTTTATTTTTTAAAGTGTACGTGAATTACTTGAGAATGTCGGGAGGTCTAGCATACGTTGTCTTAACCGGTTCTGAACTAGAGAGCCCCCTCGACTAACATATCCCCATTTAAATCCTTGGGGAAAAAACTCTAGCATGCCAAGGCTCAAAGCCGAGACCATGGAGAGTAAAACTCCCCCTGGCCAGTGAATTGGTTATCCATGTTATTCTTAATTTCAATTCCTTTTGAATTAAGTACGTTATCCTTGTATCTTCCATGCTAATATATAGTTTCTTTTTCCTGTTGATATACGTAATTTCGTATGTTTTTTTATGGTTCATTGGATTTCTCACCCTTGTTAGTTCTTGATAAGAATGGGTTTGTGCCCGGACTTGCATACAAAGTTGTGCATATATACCCAACCTTTTTTTTCTTCTCGGATCCACCACTACATATATACCCCGGCCATGGACGAGATGGGTGTATTACATTCTTGTATTTATTTATCACTCACATTGGATGGAAATGATCAAGATAAGACCCACAAAACAAAAAAATTGAGAAAGGTGGAGTGAGTTAAATTAATGGACTACTGATCCGTATTATATATGGTTGAATGTTTTGTTTGTGGTGCAGCTTTCAAGATCCATTGGGGATGTTTACATGAAACACTCAGAGTACAATGCTGCGCCACTTTATGAAAAGTTCCGACTTCCTGAATCGACGGTTATGCCTATCCTGTCTGCCACTCCGTCGATCCTTTCCCATGATATCCATCCAAGTGATACTTTTCTTATATTTGCTTCCGATGGTTTATGGGAACACTTAACTAATGAAGAAGCTGTGGGAATCGTTCACAATAATCCACGCCTGGTAAGAATGTTTCCCTTCTTAATCTATCTTCTTTTCACCCCGGCCTTATATATGCATTTTCAGTTTTTAGGTATCAATTACATATGATTGAAAAACGCCATTCTCGTACGTGGTTGTGTTTCTAGTTATGACAACTCGTAGATCGATCACATGTGTATTACTATTTTGTTACTTTACATTTTGTGCATGATCGAGTTACGCATGGGTACAACCCACAAAACATGATAAAGATAGAACTATGGTAACTATCACGTTTAATTACTTTCTAATGTTTTATGTTGCTTTTTTTAGTTACCTTTTATCTAACTATTTCGATCGATCTGAATGGGGTATGACCGAAAATGAATAGTGATGCCTACTTTAGATGCTCGAAAATGCTAGTTTTTTTTAGAATTTTTTGGCAAATGAGGCATATTTGCCTTTGATTTTGTAAAACAAGTTTTGTGCCAAAAATATTTGCAGCACTAGCCTACATGTCAATCGCCATTGTTGTTTGAAGATGCCAAATGTGTACACGGCACTAGCAGTGCCGGTTTCTGAGGTAAAAGATTGTACCCGGCAATCACATTGCCGGTTTCTACATTAAGATTGTACCCAAACTGGTTCGATGTCTGAATAAGCCAAAACTGTTTCTAAAAATGCTCATTTTGGGTGATGACTGATGAGTGGGCCAGTTTAATTTTCAGTTACCGAAATGAATGACCATCGGGTATTCTAACCTCGATTACTTAAGCAAGAGTATATAAAGTAATCTAAATATTCAAAAAACAATTTAAAAAATCAATCAAAATGAACTTAATTTGAGGTACGAAATTTAAAGCACAACATACCTGTAAAAGCTCTTGATGTATTAGGGGGTGTTTACTTGTAATTGGGATTGCTACGGGTATTGATAATGAGGTATTGGTTTGAAAACTAGTTAAAAAGTTGGTCCAAAGTGCATCCATTTTGTTATGATTGCATGTTTGTCGCGCAGACTTATTCCTTGATCTTACTGCGATTTGGTCCAAAGTGCATCCATTTTGTTATGATTTGGTCCAAATCACAGAGTTTGGTTGACTGCTTTGTGTAAACTTGAAAAATTGGCTTAAATTTTTTTGTTATCCGTTTTTTTTCCCTCTGTATATAAAGCCGCGAAGGATGATAACAAATGTTGTGGATGGTTTACGTTGTTTCAGGGAATAGCCAATAGGCTAGCGAAAGCTGCTCTACAGGAGGCTGCTAAAAAACTAGAGATGAGATATTCCGACATAAGGAAGATGGAAGCGGGTGTGCGGCGTCACTTCCACGACGATATAACTGTAATTGTATTGTTTTTAGACTATGATCAGATATCTACAGGCGCGGCCAATAGTCCTATAGTCTCTATTCGAAATGCATCGAAACACTAAAATGTACTAGTATCGAGGATTCAAGAATGGGCTATCATTCTAATGTCTATTGGGTTTTAAATTAACAATGACGCGATATAAGGAACTTCGATTTTTGTTGGATCACAAGTTATTTGTGATGTTATGTTATCTGTGGTGGTCTAATGGTTATGCATGTGTCTTCAAAAGGATGATTACTTCCTGAAAGTTACAGGTTTGATCTCTAGTTTCTTTTTAAAAAAAAGATATCTTAGTGGTTACGGAGGTTCACCTGCTCTAACCCTGGAATCGCAAAGCGAGTCAGCTATTGGGATTAGTCAGTTATTAGGATTAGTCTGTTCGCAAAACGATTGAGACACTAAAGTTACCCAAAAAACCTTATGTAACACCCCAATCTTGAAATAACAGTTTTTGACTTTTTGTAAAAAGCTTTAGAAAATTCGGGCATGACTGCCATAAAATCCATTTCAAACCTCTATAAATATTCCACCTTTACCAAATTCGTAAGGATTTATTTCAAACATTTCAAACTAATTAATTATGCCTTTAAGCATATCTTTTCAACACGTAATTTACATACCCAAAATATAGATAAGTAACATTACATATCAAACGACTAGTAAAAGATTTAGATGCATCAAGAGCCATGATCATTGGGATCTTCCTCATTTTCTTGACTTTAGAAGGAACTCCCCTTCTAAAGGAAATGAACAGCTCTAGTTCTGAGGGGTGGACTAAACCTCAAAATTTAGCCAATTAACTTCAAGTGTAACACCCCAAGAATTTATAGGTAATAAAATAACTATTTTTGTAGTTTTGCTTTTAAAATAATTTCCTAGTATTTAAATTTGAGTTATGGCATTAAATTGGTTGGAACCTTAGTGGATAGCGGGTAGAATACCCACTTGTTTAGAAATGGGGCGTGGCACATCAAGAGAATGCCAGCCAATTTCTATTTTTGATGATTCATGGTTCCATTACCATTACCATCTTCATCTCTTTTCTTCTACACTTTTCTTTCATTCTTCTCTAGCTTCAAGGGATTATTATTATCATCTAAATCAAATCATCTCATAGTAATATCAAGGTTTCATCTCCATCTATCCTAGTAATATCAAAGTTGAGAGTTTTGGTGTGTGTGTGTGGAGGAGGAGATTTGTGGTGATTCCATTATTTCATTGTTGGTCCATTTCTAAGGTAAAATCTTTTCATATGGTTATTTGAGATTTTAGGGTTCTTAGAAACCCAATTGATTTGGGGGTTTTTAGTTGGAATATTTATGTTGAGATTGGAACCCTAAAGTATGGTCAATTAGAGACTATGTATTATTGATTTGGTTTTCCCCATTTCCATTGTTGTGATTATGTTGTTATTGAGTTTGAGTGATGATTTTGATAATGATATGGTTTGTGACTTGTGATAGCCAAATGATAAAAAATGATGATTTTGAGAAATATTGTGATATAACCATATTGAGATGGTAATTGTGATAAACATGGAAATGAGATTTTTGAAATGGGTCAAGCTCAATAGCAATGTAGGTTGAAATGGGTATAAGGGAAACAAGTGATTTATGGCTAGATGGCCATGTTGAGATGATGATCTTATATCGTGTGTATTGTGATTTATTGCTAGGTTGAAAACAATATTTGTATTATGTTCTTGCGGTCATCTTTGATTTGGTTGTCGCATTGGAGGTGAGCATTATTGCATACATGTATATATGTGTTGGGTCGATTACAAGTACGGGTGCAACCCAAGGCTTGTACTTGATTTGACCTAGGCCAAGGTGTGGCCATTGTTGTTATGCGTATGTACAATGTAGTGATTATTGTAATATGGATCCATATGTGTGAAAAAGTGTAGAAGGTGAGCATGCAAGAGATGATATGACGGTATCATAGGCTACATCCAATGTATGTATATATGTATGCAATTATATTCGCTAAGCTTTGGCTTATGTTTCTATTGTTTTCTTTTTTATAGGTGGTTCCGAAAATAAGGATAAAGGTAGTACTTGAAGTTGAAGTACTAGTAGAATTGAAGGTATTTACCATTGCAGAAAATGGTATTTTGGTATATAGGACTAGTGAACCTTTTGCCCTTGGCTCTCGAAATAAACTTGTATCAATTGGTTAAAATGTTGTAAATGCAAATCTTGGTGTCAAAAGCTTTGAAAAACGTATGTTATGTAATGAAACTTGGCATTTGGCCATTTGAGTAATCGACGGGTAAATGACCCGTTTACTTGTAAATGATATTTTGGAAGTTTTGTAAGTAATGAAAGCTTTATAATGTATAAAAATGTGTTTCATTTCAGTTGGTATGTGATCTGAGATCCTTAGTTGTTGAAATGTTTCCTTTTGGTAAAAGTTTGGATTAAAGTGTAACACTCCATCAAGGCGGAAACATGGAATGCGCAGGATAGCACAGCATGGCATGGAATTTATATAGAGCAACGCTAAATGAATAGGTTTTCGAGTGAAACCCCACAAGCATACGATAAAATATACAATTCAGATACAAACGTTCACTACAATTACGATTACAATGCAAGGCTAGTACAGGATTAATGTTATGCTAGGCATCAGCCTGCGAATACATAAGGTCAAAATAAGGGAGCGCCAAGGAATGCGACCCTCTCTAAAGGCCCTTCTAACAAAAGTGCACATGCGGCCATAATCCAGCTAGTCCTAGCAATCAACTCAACCATTGGCTCGCGGGTTCACCTGATTACCTGAAAAATGTACTAAATAAGGTCAACACTAGGTTGGTGAGTTCGTAGGAATGAACGACAAGGGTGGAATGTCAAGATCATCCATAGCATAATAAGAATAATAACAATCAATGAACTTACCATAAGCCTTTAACAAGTACGAAATCACAAGCAAAACTTGCTCAAAAACAACCTTAACACGTATGAAATCAATAAACTACCTGGGGATAGTTATATTTCAAGCATATACTCATAATTGACCCGAACAAGCATGAAATCATAATACTACATGGAAATAGTTAGATTTCGATAAAATAATAACTCGAATATACACCATGACCTCTAATTGTCATCAAGTATGTAAAGTACCCGTTGTCATCAAGTACGTAAAGTACCCGTTGTCATCAAGTATGTAAAGTACCTGTTGTCATCAAGTACATAAGTACCCGTTAAGCATGCATTAAATGTGCAATCAAACATTCACTATGACCATCACAATCCCAAATGTCCATTCAATAATCAATCAATCACAACAATCAATCAACGAAGACGTACACTTAGAAATGGATCCGCCACGAGGGTAACATAGATGCTTATATATAGGGTGTACCATCGGCTAACCCACCACGTCTATAATACTTCGATGGTTTCACCAAACGCCATGTACGTATTACTAAACTAAAACACAATTCGTAACTAAAGCATAATCATAAACCAACAGTACACTTTCATCCCGGATCTCGATTGATTAGGGACTACGAAACTCACCTTTTGCTGAACAATAATAAGTTAAAAGTGAGCTAAGGAAGTCCAACGATCGCCAAACGTCCACAACCTATCAATATATCATAATACACATTAATCACCATTTCAAACATTCAAACTTTAGACCCATTATGTGACCCCCACTTTGAAATGTTCAAACGACGCGAAGATGACACTAGAATGATCAAAGAAAGAAACATTGGATAGATAGGCTCGATGCTCGAACCAAGGAACGAAAGCTAGGACTTAAACGAGCGAAACTGAAAAACTGAAAATGGGGAGGGCCGTACCATACGGCCTCCACCACCGTACAGTACGGTGGTCCACAAATGAAGGTTTTGACGTACGAGGGACGTAACACAGAAGCAAAACAAGAAACATAAGAATGGGGAGGGCCGTATCATACGGTCCATAGTACGGCCAGGCGTACACTGGCTCAACAACAGCAGCAACAGGACCAGAAATTCGACCCCATTCCAAACCAAATTGATCCAAGGCTCGTTTTTGACCAAAATCACACCATTTCAAGCAAAAATCCTTTGACATAAACATGTTTTGAACAAAACCCACTATCAATAACATTCCATAACTCCAATCCTAGACTAAATTCATTCAAAATCTTACCAAGAACCCTAAAAGTTGAAATCTTCATCTTTGAACCAAAAACGACCAAGAACTCGTTTAATTGAACTAAGGAATAACATTTACACTAAGAAATGATAAATTTGAGACAAGAATACTTACCAAATCTTCCACCAAAGTGTCAAACCCGTTTTTGAGATAAAGAGATGAAAATAAGTTTGAATACTTCCAATATCTTGAAATCTTGAAGATGAAGATGATATGAACTTGATTTACCAACAAAATACTTGTAGAATGAAGTGAAATCTAAGGGTTGAAGACAAGGAACAAGTGTGTGTGTGTGTGTTTTGTTCTTGCAAGAAATAAAAGAAGGGTAAAAATGAAAGGGAAAAGATAAGGTAAAGGAAGCTAACCAGGGTGATCCCTTTTACCCAAAAAAAAAAGATAAGGTAAAGGATAAGGTAGATGGATAGTAGGGTGGGTCATGGGTCACGGGTCGGATCCACGGATAACCCGTTTCACATTTCTAGTT
>JAOEHQ010047322.1:0-10914 GCA_025447715.1 Asclepias incarnata
CCCGAACAATAATTTTTTAGCCTAGTCGCGTTTGCACGCGGGATTTAAGCCTAGTATACTATTATATAATGCATAGGTCTCTTTTGGTTGAATTTTAAGTTTCAATATTTGACAATATTTAATGTATATCTATTACTTAATAAAAACTAGAGGGGAACTCACGCAAAGTGGCGGCGGAGACGATGACTGGCGGTGGCGACGGCGACTGGCAGTGGCGATCGCAACGACGGTGGTGGCGGCGAGTACTGTAGGTTATTGATGTAAAGGTAATTGATGTAAAAGATGGAAGTTATTTTAGGAGTTGAGGGATAAGTTTATAAATTATTTCCTTATGGGTATTTTTGGAACATCGCTTAAGGAGGTGGGTGGAGTAGTAATAAGTCAGGGGTAATTGTAATTTAGACATTTCCGTTACTTGTACTTAAAATTGGGGGGAGGGGGTGGGGGTGTTTAGTTTGATTTATATGGTAATATAGATTGTACACCCTTGTTGAAAAGTATATGTGATTTTATAAATCTACCTTTAATGAAATAAATTACACCACCAGTCATTTATCTTTTAAAATATCTCAACTATCGCCTTTACATCATTTATTTTTACATCCATTACCTACACCACTCGATGCCACTACCACCACCAACAGTCGCAGCCACCATCACCACCGGTCGTCGCTATCACCACCAGTTGTCGACACCAACGCGCCATGTTGCGCTGGTAACCCTCTAAAATCTATATCTATACTATATTATAAAGGAGAAGCCATGTGTCTTAATTTTTGAATTTTTTAAGAATTTTTAATATATGAAAACCATTTAATTCAACAACTATTTATTTGGCAACTTAATTAACATATAACAACAATAAAACTATTGTTTTGAACACCATCACCAACTCCTTATATTACACCACCACCATCGATCATGGTCTTATGTCGACGATAAGCGAAACTGATTGTTGTCATCTTTAACCGATAACAAAAATATTTAAGTTTACTTTTAAAATTGAAATTTCTACAAATATTTGAATTCAAATTCAAATAAGTTTCAACTTTGACTATTCATTTCGGTTACTTACTCAATTCCGTCAAAATACGTTACAACTACGAAATGTAACTTACAAATGTAACTTTGACTACATGCAACTTTGACTACATGAGACATACAAATGTAAGGCATAAAACGGTTGAAAATATTATTAAAACAGAAAATGATAATGACAACCCTAAGGATTGTCATTAGTAGTTTATTAAATGCATAAAAATTGGTAAACATTTTTAATGCATCCAAATAGTTTATACTGATAGCCGTAAGGACTCTCATTAACAAAACCATATTAAAACATGATTTCCAACTTTCACTACATGCAACCTTTTAAACATGACACATTTGGCCCATATACTTAGCACGCCAATTTTAATTGTGATTGATAGAAACCGTTTACATATTGTAAGATAAATTGATAATTTTTGTAAAACTGAATGTAAATCATTTATCATTTTTTTAAGTTACATTTTATATATTTTTATTTATGTATGTGTCACAATCAATTAAGTCGTTTTTACAACTTTAAATTAGTAAAGTTATAAATATTTATGAATGTAACCATATAAGTAGTTATAGAAATATCTTATACTTGCTAGCTACTTAATAGCATTTTTTAATACAATTTTAAATGGCGTTCTAAAAAAAAAAAAAGTTAGAGTTATATATAATTAAGCCATTTTTCAATATTAAGCAAACACTAAATCTCAGCCATCCATGCTGTGCTCCTGGAGTCCTGGTTTAAAAACTATCAAATATCTTTCAATTATTTGCTAAAAAGCCATCACTATTTTTACGTTTCATTTGTTTGCCTTGACCAAAGGTATATATGGCTTTGGATGGATTGTCTTTGATCAATTGTATTGTTTACTTTATGGGGCATACAATCTGTACTTTGGGCAGTACCCGCTCTCACATACCGGAAGCTCAGCATGTACATTTAATAAGTTTCAGGGGACAAATGGAAATTTATTTATTCACAAATTTGCATTACGGATCATTTCTCCTTACTTTATCATATGAGTTTATCTAAAGTGACAAAATTTAATACAAATTTCTATTTAAACATCTTTATCTTATAAGTCAGTTTATGATCAAACTTTATGTATGAATAACATATGACAATATACTATAAAGTAAAAACTAATTGGTCATATTATTATTATTAGATTTATCATTTCTTGAACATGTACATATTTATACTTTTGTTTAGATAACATTACGAGTAATAACAAATTAAACATAATAGCATAAGTGAAAAACTAAGCTAATAATGGTGTAACTCTTCTCACAATCATTTTAAAAAAAGGATATATTGTGTACATTTAAAAATTTCCGGGATAAAAAACAGAAAATAAATAGCTATAGCAGCACAAATGTTAACACATTAGTAGTATAAATAGATATATCATAAATGAAACTTAGCTATATCTTTGTCTTGACACTCATAGAAATATTTCATTCTAATTCTAACTAAATTTACATTAAGGAAATCGATCATCTTCAATCAGTCATTGACATTTTATTTATTTTTTTGTAGTATTATGTTTTTTTTTTCACGTCTTTTGTGTTATTATGTACTATATTGCCTCAAACACTTTGTTGCTAGAAAGTTGCAAACAATAATATAACATTATTCATTGCGTCTTCATTTTTATTTGTCGGTATCATTATTAACCAAAACTACTTCCATTGCATGTGTCAATATAAACTGGTTCGGTGTTATCGTAAAGTGACATCTTTAAAGAAAAACCCATATGTATGTCACCCCAATGGTTACCATGACCTATGGGAATAACTCCAAATGCATCCGCCAGTACAGACTTAAAAAAATTCCGCAATTATCAACCAAACCAATATTTTGTAAAAAAAGTTATGGGGATAGCATCCGTTCTGCAACATTATGCAACCTTAGGTACTGCATCTCTCACACACTGGGAATTTAATAAACTTCAGGGGCAAAATGGAAATTTTTTTCTTAACAAATCTGCATTACGGATCATTTCTCCAGAAATTATACCTTAAAATGAAAAAATACCCGGTTTTTATGCCATTTATGCTTCATCTTGTCTTCTTTATATTCAAAGCACCTTTGCTTCGCTCCCATGTTTCTTTTTCAAAATTCAAACATTTTATAACTTAAAATCAAAAAAGACCCAAAAAAAAGACCAAAAAAAGACCAATGAGTCGAAATTTACTGACAAAACATGTAGCTGCAGTTCTAAAACACCAAAAAGACCCAAAAAAAGCTTTAAAAACATTCGATTCTGTAAAAAATGAAGATGGGTTCAAACACAATCTCACAACTTACAAATGTATAATCGAAAACCTCGGTCGAAACAGCGAATTCGAAGCAATGGAAAACATGTTTACAGAAATGAGATCAAATATTGACAATAGTTTATTAGAAGGTGTTTATATTTTTGCAATGAAATGTTATGGTAAAAAAGGTAAGATAGAAGAAGCTGTAAATGTGTTTGAAAGAATGGATTTTTATAATTGCGAACCGACCGTTTTTTCATATAATGTGATTATGAATATATTGGTGGAGTTTGGTTATTTTGATCAAGCACATAAGGTTTATATGAGGATGAAGGATAAAGGGATTGTTTCGGATGTTTATACTTTTACGATTAGGATTAAGGCTTTTTGTAAGAGTAAGAGGACTTTTGCTGCGGTTCGGCTACTTGAGAATATGCCCGTGGTGTATGGTTGTGAGCTGAATTCAGTTGCGTATTGTACGGTGGTGGGTGGTTTTTATGAGGAGAATAATGGAGTGGACGCGCGTAAGGTGTTTGATGAAATGCTTGAGAGAAATATGTTTGTTGATGTTGTTAGTTTTAATAAAGTTTTGCATGTTCTTTGTAAGAAAGGGGAGGTTAAAGAAAGTGAGAGGCTTTTTGGTAAGGTGTTGAAGAGGGGTATTCGTGCGAATGTGTTTACGTTTAATATATTTATTCAGGGTTTATGTAAGAATAGACGGCTTGATGAGGCTGCAAGGATGTTGGATTGTTCTAGTAGAGAAGGTTTAACGCCTGATGTTGTAACTTTTAATACGCTTTTAACAGGTTTATGCAGAAACGCGAAGGTTGTGGAGGCTGAGAGCTACTTAAAGAGCATGATAAATAAAGGGCTTGAGCCTGATGATTTCACGTACAACACGATTATTGATGGGTACTGTAAACATGGTATGGTGGAAAGCGCTTCTAAGATTATGAAAGATGCGGTTTTTAAGGGGTTTAAGCCTGATAAGTTTACTTATTTGTCTTTAATCTATGGATCTTGTCAAGAAGGTGATATGGATAGAGCTATGTCGGTTTTTAGAGATGGGTTAAGTAAAGGGGTGAAAGCGAATACAATTATGTACAATACATTGATCAAAGGTTTGTCTAAACAAGGGCTTATTTTGCAAGCATTGGAGCTAATGAAAGAAATGCCGAAAAAAGAGTGTAGTCCTGATACTTGGACATATAATCTATTGATAGACGGGCTATGCAAGATGGGGTGTGTATCGGATGCTAGTAACCTCATGAATGAGTCTCTGGCTAAAGGTTTTGTTCCCGATATTTACACATTTAATACTCTGATAGATGGTTACTGCAAGCAGTTGAAGATGAGCGACGCCATTGAAATTATGCAGAACATGTGGGATTATGTGACCCCCGATGCTATCACGTATAACACAGTGTTAAATGGTCTTTGTAAAACTACCAAGTTTGATGATGTGATTGGAACATTTCGTGAAATGGTGGATAAAGGGTTTGTTCCAAATGTAATTACGTATAACGCCTTGATTGAAAGCCTTTGTAAAGCTCGGAAATTAGAAAAAGCCATGGAAGTTTTCAAGGAAATGGAGAAAAGTGGCATAGCTCCAGATGAAATTAGTTATGGCACTTTGATTAATGGGTTTTGTGAAAATGGTAATCTTGAAGGAGCTTTTGATCTCTTCCAAAACAAGGTGAACGCGCATAAATTGCCCCATACGACTGCCATATTCAACATCATGATAAAAGCTTTTAGTGACAAGTTGAAGATGGATGACTCACTTAAGCTTTTCAATGTAATGCCTGAGAATGGCTGCCAACCAGATGACTACACGTTCCGTTGCATGATTGATGGGTTTTGTAAAGCAGGAGACGTTGACAACGGCTACAAGTTTCTTCTTGAGAAAATCGAGTGTGGGTGCATACCATCGGTTTCCACATTTGGGCAGGTGATAAATTGTCTGTGTATTAAGAACAGAGTGCTTGAAGCAGTAGGTATCATCCACATCATGGTGCGGGAAGACGTAGTCCCTGACGCTGTAAACACCATATTTGAAGCTGATAAAAGGGCAGTTGCAGCTCCAAAGATTGTTGTAGAAGACTTGTTAAGAAAGAGTCATATTACTTATTTTGCATATGAACTCCTGTATGATGGTATAAGAGATAAGAAGCTTCTTAAGAAGAAGATTTTAAACAAAAAAAACATAAATTTGTAATCCAAAAGTGTTCTTTAAGAAGCCATTTACATTTTATTGTTTTTTAATTTTGGGACACCATATTATTTAGCTTTAAACCTGTTGATTCTGTATATGAGCTTTAATAGTGAACCTGATGGGAAAGACTTCGGTTCAGCTGCTGAATAAGTGACAATACAATCATGAGCTGCACACTCTTTCTCGCAAAAGAAGTTTGAGTTTCTCATCGCGGCGTACATTTTTTTTCATTTTAGTGCCCCTGATAAATGTGAGACAGTCGGGAGTACCCTAGTCTTGTATCCTAGATCTGCCACTGAATACTCGTCAACAATGGTGACATAGAAGAATCTTAAGGAACTAAATGAACATGTTGAAACAGTTACAAACGACGCAAAGGGGCAATTCTAAACTGAAAAATTTGCTAAAATGGGAAATGCTGCATTCACTGTGAGCAGTTGTAGAACTTCTATGTGGTATTAGGATGATCCATTGACACAAAAATAGTGTTACAGACTTACAGTTGTGCATACGCTGTTCAAAAATTCTGCATACGCTACTAAAAATAATCCCTATATTAAGCCTTATACATAACTCCATCCTGGCTGTTTCTTAATCCTAGTACCTTTCATCTCATTTCTGATCTGCAAGACTTCTTCCCATAGGCCAAAATCAGCACATATGTTTGAAAACGCAACATAAGCGACATCTGATGATGGCTCCAATTCAATAAACTTTTCGGCTGCTATTTTTCCAATTTCAACATCTCCATGTACTTTACAAGCAGCAAGCAAAGCCCCCCACACTAAAGCATCCGGTTCAATAGGCATACTGCTAATAAATCTTTCAGCTTCCTTCAATCTTCCATTTCGGCCAAGAATATCTACCATACATGCATAATGCCGTAGACCAGGTTGAATTCCATGGTCTTCGACCATTGACTTCAAATGAGAATACCCTTGGTCAACCAAACCACTGTGGCTACACGCAGTCAACACACCCACAAAAGTCACCGAATCTGGTTTGGTTCCAGTTTTCGTCATGAGTTCATAGACTTTTAAAGCGTCTAATCCTTTTCCATGCTGTGCATAGCTGTTGATCATGGTCGTCCAGCTGATTAAATCTGGTTCGTCTATCTGGTCAAATCCTTTTCGAGAATCATCAAGATTTCCACATTTTGAGTACATCTTGACCAACGAACTACCGACAGAAGGTTCTGATTCAAATCCGAGTTTTAGGATATAACAATGCAACTGAATTCCAATTCTGATTCCCAGGTCTGAATGGTCTAGATCTCCTACACCTCCTAAAACAGATGATATTGTGAAGGAATCAACCTCTAAACCAGATGCTATTAGCTCAAGAAACAAACGAAGTGCCTCTTCAGTGTTTCCACTTTGTGCATATCCCGAAACTAATGAAGAACATGATATTTTATCCTTAAAAGGCATCATTCTAAACACTCTTCTAGCCGATTTCAGATCACCACATCTTGAATACATATTAACTACTGAACTACCACCGTATACAATTTTACTATCTTGTTGTCTAATACACAATCCATGGATCTCTTTTCCAATTTTCAAAACTCCGAGAGAGGAGCATGCTGCAAGGACAGCTGTTAGTGCTGTTTCATCAAAAGTGATGTTCGTAAGAAGCATTTCTCTGAATAACTGTATCGCTTGATATGCACATCCATGTTCAGTAAACCCCACAATCATTGATGCCCAAGAGACATTGTCTTTATGTTGGATTTGATTAAAAATCTCATAGGATTCGTTTAAACTACCACATTTCGAGTACATGGTGAATAGAGAACAACCCATTAAGGGATTCAAGAATATGCCTGTTTTAAGTGTATAGCAGTGAATTTGTTCACCTAATTCTAGATGATCAGTAATACTCAGGAGACTCGGTATACAGGATGTATCGGGTTCCAAACCTTCACGAAACATTCTTTGTAGTAAACTAAAACCTTTATCCAAAATGCCATTTTGACAAAAAGCATTTATCATTGCTCCATATATACTTGGATCCATCAATTCTTTCGTGTCTCTGAATACTTGTTCAGATAATTCTATTCCTCTTGTTTTTGCGTATAAGTTTATCAAAGAATTCTTTACCGTCGAATCTGAATAAAATCCATTTTTATAAATCCAACAATGAATTTGACAGGATTCATTAAACAACATAGGATTAGCACAAGCTGAAAGAACACTAGTAACAGTGTAGTTGTTAATTTCTTCCTTCAAGATTATCATTTCTTTAAATAATTTAAGTGCTGATTGAAACTCACCCTTTTGAACAAAACCAGTGATTATAGCAGTCCAAGAGACCACATTCCGAACTTCCATTCGTGAAAACTTTTTCAAAGCATCGTCTGTTTGACCACATTTGGCATAGAAATCAACTATAGCAGTCGTTACCACTATATCTTCTTGCTTGCCATATTTAATTACCAACCCATGAACACCTCTGCCAAACCCAAGTTCTTGTTTTTTCGCACAAGCACCAAAAACACTAGGAAATGTAAACTTATTCGGTGAAGGAAATCCACTACACATCCGTCGAAAAAGATTCAAGCCCACAACATCTTCATCACATTTAACCGCACCAGAAATGATAGCATTCCAACAAACCACATTCCCACAATACTCATCATAAAACACCCTCAAAGCGTCATCAAAACCACCACATTTCAAAAACAAATCAATCATTCCACTACGTACATAACCATCCAACGAAAACCCATGTTTCAACACAAGCGGGTAAACCAACCTACCACCATTCACAAACTCCAAACCAATGCAAGCAGAAATCACACTCCCATACGTATACTCATTCGGATAAAACCCCAACGAACGCAACCTACAAAAACTTTCCCACCCATCCAAATAACTAAACTTTTGATTCTGGCATGATATAACAAGATTCCAAGAAGTAATATTTGGCTGAGGCATTACATCAAACAGCTTGAGTGCATAATCAAAAGCTGAAGCTTTAGAATAGTTTTGCAACAAGAAATTCGGAAACTCGGGTTTGGAGTTGAAAGAGTTGGACTTGAGGAAATGGGTGTGGATGATTTTGGTTTCTTGAAGTGTATAGTTGTGGGATTTTGTTGAGTCATTGAGGAAGTTATATGGGTTGAAATTTGATGGTTTTTGTGGGGTTTGTAAAGAAATGAGAAATGAAAGGAATCTGGTGTTGTATAATGAGATTCTGATATTGATGTTGTGATTAGTGAGATGTTTCATTTGGGCGTTTTTTAGGAGGGAAATGGAACATTTAAGTAGATGGTTAATGACTTAATGTGTAGTTGCATACACTACTTCATATTGTTTTCATAAAAAGAAAAAAATAATGACTTTTTGTTCCTGTCGTTAATTTTGAGCTTTTTTTTCATCCATGTGGCCTTCAAAGCTTCAATGCACTTAAAACAATACACTCAAATCAACACTACAATCTAATCATGTTATAAATAAATACAACCTTAGCAAATACAAAAACGTCTTTACAACTTGTAAAGTGAGATGAATACAACTATTAATCCGTTTTTCAATCTTTTTAAAAACTTGTTTAAATTGTTCCACAAACATAGTTTATATATATATATATATATATATATATATATATATAGCAATTTAAGCATAACATACACAATCAACTTGAGCTGCGTGAGGATTATCGAACTGAGCGGCTGCTCTCCTTCCACCTTGAGGGTTCTATTTATAGGCCAACTATGAATCATCCTAGGTGTCCAATGTTGCAACGTGTTCGAATGTTGTAACGTGGTTCTGCACAATCGAGAATTTGGACAACAACAGTTGTACATTTTAACCAATGTCATGCTAGTTATTCAATGTATGAATATCTTTAAGGATAGCCTACACTACACTTTAATCAATGTCAATCGTATGCTAGTTATTCAATGTATCAAGAGCTAAAAGAAAAGAAAACTATTTGTTTTCTTGATTGTACAAGACAACCTCAAAAGAAAAGGAAATGTTTTTTTCCTCTCCTTGACTTCGACGACTACAGGGATAAAAAGAAAGTTTCTTGTTTTATTGGTTCGACGGCCAAGGCATAAGAATATGACATCTCTTGTTAGTTTAATTAAATTAGGTTAAATTATTATTTAACTAATATAATTAACTAAATACATAAAAGAACTTTATGGCTTAAACTAAAAGAATTGAGTAATAATTTAGTGGACTTAAATAATTTATTTATTTCATAAGTCCAATAAATATTTGCTAATACAAGTCTAATTAATTTAAGCCTAACTTCTTTTTAATTCTTGATACTTAGGCCATTGGCAACGTACACCACATTGGTGCGTGGTGAGTGCGACACCGCATTTGAACACCGCCGCTGTGCGGTGTGAGTGTTTCGAACCACGCGAAAGTTTCCAGCGTCTTTAGTGACCGTTGCCTATTCAACGGCTAATTTTTTATATATATATAAATTCAAATTTTGTATTTCATTTACACACACACACATTTATCAAAAACCACCAAACTAAATACTCATTTTTACACTAAATCTCAAAAACTCATTCTCACAAATGGAAAAACGAATTGGTTGAAGCGTATTGTTAGATGAGCCGTTTGAATGGTCCGACGATAGTAGTTTCGAAGTATTTGCGGACGCGATCGAGGCGGAGGCTGAACGTTCAACGGCAAGGCCTAAGCGTAGAGTAGTCAACCACAATCGTTAGTTGTTACGCCGCTGCAGAAAGATTGCACCGCGATTACTTTTCTGAAGAACCGAAATTCGACGAAGCGTTTTTTGAATATAGGTATCGTATGCCTAAATGGTTATTTTTAAGAATCGTGCATGATCTTGAGTCGACATACGAGTATTTTCAAGAGTTATATGATGGTCGATTTAAAAAAAGTTTTACCGCGATACAAAAATGTACGTCTGCCGTTAGACAGCTCCCA
Source organism: Asclepias incarnata (assembly GCA_025447715.1). Lineage (NCBI taxonomy): Eukaryota > Viridiplantae > Streptophyta > Magnoliopsida > Gentianales > Apocynaceae > Asclepias > Asclepias incarnata. The sequence continues at coordinate 10,441 of JAOEHQ010047322.1, forward strand.
ACCGGTAATCCACCAGATGACTACGACGAGTATTTAGAGATGGCACAAAGAACGTCACGTGAATGCCTTCTGTTTTTTTGTGACGCTATTGTTAAGATGTATGCTTGAGATTACCTACGTAGACCAACAACACATGATATTTTACGTTTGTACGAGGCACACGAAGAGAGACATCACCTCCCCGGTATGCTCAACAGCCTAGATTGTACACATTTCGATTGGAAATTGTGTCCAGTCGAGTTGAGGGGTCAATATAAAAAGGGTGATTATCAATACCCCACGATAATGTTGGAGGCGGCGGCGTCTCAAGATTTGTGGATATAGCACGCATTCTTTGGTCTTCCCGGTTCAAACAACGACATCAATGTTTTGATGCAATCTCCGTTGTTCCTCCCTAAGCGTAATGGTACGGCACCTAAGTGCCCATTCACTGTGAATGGCCATACGTACAAGCGTGGCTACTATCTAGTCGAT
>JAOEHQ010047323.1:0-10914 GCA_025447715.1 Asclepias incarnata
CAAGGTTGGATTACATTGGTGTATGTACGCATATCAAGTGTTTGGCCAAATGCCCGAATTAAATATTTTGTTTCATTTTACTTGTTTAGCTCATGTTTAAATCTGACACCCATATCTTATTGTTATAGTATTTATTATGTATTATGTATGAGACTGACTTTAGTAGAAAATTGAAATACAGTGAGCTATGTTTAGAAAAGATATTATTAATGTGAAAGCCATAAGGAATATGTACTGAAAAAAAGTTCAAATATGGTTTGTTTGTTTATTTTGCCAAAATACGAATGCTCTATGTTAAGGCCTCATGCTAGTATGCTACGGTACATGAGTGCTTGTTCCAATGTTTATATTGAAGCATTTGTCAATCCATTAACCTAAAAGATGACCTAAAAATGATTAATAGACCTAAACCATGAACCTAAAAGATGACCTAAAAATAAGAAGCATACATGTGGCAAAATCAAAGGTAAACATGAGGTGAGAGAAAATGTACATGACACATGTTAATTGATGAAGTGTTTAGGTCAATTTTTAGGTATAAGTTTTAGGTCTTTTTATCATTACTTTAACATTTAGGAAAATGATTAATAAACCTAAACCATGAACCTAAAAGATGACCTAAAAATAAGATGCATACATGTGGCAAAATCAAAGGAAAACATGAGGTGAGAGAAAATGTACATGACACATGTTAATTAATGAATTGTTTAGGTCTAAATTTAGGTATAAGTTTTAGGTCTATTTATCATTACTCTAAAATTTATATGCATAATGATTAGTACAAGTGCTGAAAAACTTTCTTTCAAGATAAACTTGTATAATGTGTGTCATTATTTTTGTAGTTGCATGTATGATGCTTTGGTTTAGCATTTAAACCTATTGTATCTATGTCTTTCAAAGAATCCAAAAATATGTGTTGTCAACTGCTGGTGTACAATATCATGAACACTTAAAAATAAAAATCAAAGGGACCTCAATTTTGACAATTGTGGGTGTGAGTTTTTGGCAACTACAGTAAATAATTTATCTTTTGTATGGATACAATACATTTGAGATCCAACATATTTTGGTTGTACAGTTAAAACATATGTATACGTATTTGGGATACACACAACCCCAGTAACTATGATTTTTCAGAAATGCACTTCATAGGCAAGCCACAAAGAGTCACGCCACTCAAATGGACCCCACTATGGTTTATTTTAATATTGTTATGGAAAAAGATACATTACTAATATCTATATAAACATTTTGGCTTTGCTTACAAAAAATTTTCCCCAATAATAAAGTATACAATAATGTTTAATTATGTGTATGGTCTAATATTTCTTTCTTAATTGAGGGAAAGTTTAGCCATAGTCTATAATATATTATAGAGTAAATTACAATTTTAGTCCCTGTGGTGTGTCAAAAATTACCGTTTTCATCCTTAGGTTTCATAAATTACCGTTTTAGTCAAAATAAGTTTGCTCCGTCAATGGTTTTGGTCCAAATTTCAAACGGACGTTAACTTACCCATCACGCGACCTGCACGTGATGCTCAAATTTGATTTAATTATTAATATTAATATATATATATATTTATGTATCTATATCCTCATCATCAAAGATCTTCATCCAGATCTTATTCTTTAACAATAAAATCACCCCATTTGCTACATCTCAAAATCAAAATCTTATCAGATTTTTTTTCAAAAAATTCACATATATATATCATCAACATAGGGGAAAAAAAAAACACTTTTTACTGATCATCAACAACAACAATCATACCTACTGATTTAAATTCTTTCCATCTCTTTTGTCCTTTTTTTCCAAAAAGAAAGACAACTGATGATGTATATATGTATATCATCAACAACAATATCCAAACAAAAACACATCCCAAATAAAGGAACACTCTGAACAGATCCCAAATTCGCAAACTAACCCGCTTTTTTCCACATAAAGCATTGTATGTATACTACAACTACAATCGTAATTCCCCAATCAGTAACAATAAAAACCCTAAGATGCCCATTTACTACACATAACAATGTACATATATATAGATAGATATAACAATTCTACAATCCAAATCAAAAACCACGGATCTGAACAAAAATAAACCTTTGATACATACCCGAAGAGTTCTGGAAGCTTCAGATACAACAGCGGAAGAGCTGCCATGGACAGAGAGAAGAGAAGAAGAAAGACAATCGGCGATTGCACGGCGAAGCGGCTCAGGCGGTTTTTTGGAAGATGAAGATCTGATAGCCCTAGAAAGACCACCAACGCCGCCTAATTGTAACCTGGAGCTTGTAGCGGGGCTACGAGGACCACTGTTGAAGCTCGTCGACATCTTTTGAATTATAAATGTATAAATTACAGATTATTATTATTATTATAGATTATAGATATAGCGTCAGTGTCTGTAGTAACTATGTGAAGAAGAAACTATGTGAAGAAGAAGAAGAAGAAGAAGAAGAAATATACAGTTGTTCTCTCCTCACATTTTCTTTTCACCAATGGGCAATGGGAGAAATTAAAACTATTTTTTTTCTTCAATATTAGTACCTTAAATTTTGTAAAACACTAATAAAATAAAATTAACTAATAAGAATATAAAAATTACATATCGTATCAAATTAAAGATTCATGGATATTACATAATACTTTATACTTAAGAGAAAAATCTTCGATAATACATATTATTCATCCAGATATTTTTAAATCATTACATTATACTTTTCAGATACAACGTCTATACTAAATTGTATGTTTTTAAAGGTAGATCTCGCCCTGTCCCCAATATATCTTATTACATCTCTGATCGCTTCCTTCTTTCTTCAACAATTCAATCTAAAAACGACATGTATATATATGTCTATTGCTATTATTTTTTTTGTTGCCTTATAATACCTATTATAATTATAATTATAATTATAATCAATGTTTTAAAACCGGACCGGACCGACCGGTCGGACCGATGCGTGGTCAAGAGGCAGGTTTTTAAACCCGGTTTTTTAGCGGTCCGGTTCAAACAGTCCGGTTCAATGGTTTGAACCGGCCGGATTTTCCCGGTTCAACCGGTTTTTTTTTTTTATGATAATGTGTATACTTTAATGTTGTTTTAGTTGTTTGTGAACATTAAAACACATTTTTTCTTTGGATTATAACTATTTTGTATTATTTTTGAATGAATTGTAACAAATTTAGTAGCATTTAAAAAAAAAAAAAAAAAAAAAAACACCAAACGGTTGAACCGACCGGTTCAACCGGTTCGATGAAAAATCCGGTTTTTAAAACATTGATTATAATATAATATAATTCATAAGAACGAGTTTGAATTTCAGTTTATTTATGTATTGTAATGTAAAGGACATGATATATAAGAGAATTTTTTTTTAACCTTGTAAATAATAATTGGGCCATTGATCGCATTACCATTCCTTTCATTTGATTTTAATAATAATAATAACTAGTAGGTTCACCCACACGTTGTCGCATATACCTATTGTATTTTTGTCGAGGGTAGTTGTTGTATTTTTGCCGCGGGTATCCATTTTATTTTTTAAAGACATTACCATAAACACAACAAAAAATAAAAACAAAAGAGAAAAAATGTTTAAAAAGTTATTAAAAAAATAAAATGTTACAAAATATACGTTAATAAGAACAAAAGATTGTAAAATACAAAATACACCAAAAACAAAAGGTATAACAAAATTCACTAAAACAATAAAGATGTTAAAATAAAGATGTTAAAGAAACAAAAAAGTACAAAATATATATATAAATTAGTGATAAAAAACTACAAAAAACAATAATTATATTTAAATTAAATATTTAGTGATTTTTTTTTATGAAATGCTAAAAAGTATAAATTAGTGATAAAAGACAAAAATAAAATAAAAATAGTGAGACTTTTTCTATAATTCTTATTATATTAATGACATAAGACAATGTTCAATTTGAAGAAATAAATAGACGTGATTGGTTAATGAGTAATTATAACAACCTTCTTTTAGTGTATATATATATATATACGAGAAATGTTAGGTTTACAAACAAATTTTTACAAACTGATGTGTCACCAATAAAATAAAGAGGGAGAATGAAGAAAGAGAAAAAAACTTTACATGTATTGGTCCACCTAACTTGTCACTTCAGTTTGTAAAAGTTTATTAGTAGTTTGTTTGTAAATCTAATATTCCTCTATATATATATAAAGATTATTGATAAATATATTGATAAATATATTGATATATGAATATTTGTTATACAAAAATTATTTAAAAAATTATAATGTCCTGACTTCTCATGTAAAATATAAACCTTACTTCTTTTTTTCTTGACAAAAGTTAAAACACATTTTTCATTCAAAATAAAAATAAATATATCCTTCAACGGTAAAAATATTAAAAAATAAATTTTAACAAAATATGAAAATACACTATTTATATTTATAATGCTTTCAATCTTTCTAATTAGGGCGGTTCCTGTGGGGGTCGTCGTTCCCTCATCATCTCCCCATCGTGGACGACGTGATAGGCAAGGGGTCGTCTATTCCCGCTCGTCGTCTTCCATCGTTGAAAAAAATAAATCAAATGACGAGCTACGTGAGTGTGTGTTTATTATTATTTTATTAGGGATGGGATGATGAAGGGGGTATGAGAGGGAGGGGGTAGTTCTTGGGTGTGTCTTGAAGACAGAAAGCTAATGTGGCAGTCAAGACGAAGGGATGACGGCGTCAGGATAGGAAGAGGCCTAATTGGACATGTTTGCCTAAAATAACACCTCATATCAAAGTAGTCAAATGGATTTATCATACTCGGCTTCATTATTACTTATTAGTTACCGAATTAGAAAACAATTTTTGACAAAATATGAAAGTACACTATTTATATTTATATTTATATTGTTATCAATCTTTATAATTGGACATGTTTACCTAAAATAACACCTCACATCAACGTAGTCAAATGGATTTATCGTATTGAGCTTCACTATTCATCTTTTTACCGAATTTTATCATACTAGCTTAAGAAACTTTAATCACTAAACTAACGATCATAAAAATCTTATAAATAACCCGTGTGTCACATAGATTTAAATCTAGTTAGATGCTATTATAAACATATATATTATTTCTTTAGGCCTTTGTCGACATATGTTTCTCATTCATTTTGTGGACATTGTCTGAAGAATACCATTGGTATGCAAATCCCCTCAATTGTTTTTTCAAAATATTTTTCGAAAAGAAAATGCAAGAAAGAGAAAAAGTGGAGTCGGGATGAGGTCAAACAGATTTAAACAAATATAGTAATAAAAAAGAGATTTGTTTTATTGTTGACATATAACAAAATATTTAAGAAAAAAGTGATAAGAAAGTATCATTGATAGTAATATTTTTTAAAATATAAATTAAGAAAAAAATGATGTCACAAATGTACAACAATAAAAATGTGAGAAAATAGTTTGGTTGTACACGAACTTAAATTAAATTAAATCAACATATAAAATAGCCACTTATTACAATTATAAAAAAATGAAAATCAAAAGAAAATGCCAACTGGTTACACGATGACTTGGATGGGTTTCCATCAACTTCACAACCCAATAACAATCCTCCATGTCATCAGTGGTCCAACATCACCGACAGACTTTGTCATCATTCCTACGTTAAAATAACCCACATGTCATTTTATCACTTTCTTTAATAATACTCTCAGACAGTACTAAAAATAATATAGTTTAATTCCATCCAATCAGATATTATTTTATACACACAACACAATATACATACAACTTCAAGAAATCCCCTTTCCCCAAATTTCACTCCCAACTAACCCTAAAAAAAAGGTGAGGTTTTTTTCAATCAAGTTTCAATCTTTGCATGTTTTTGAGTGTTTAGATTTAATGGGGTTTTCAATTTTTATAAAAAATTATTGAATTTTTATTGATTTTGAAATGTGTTAAAAAAACCCTAATTCTTTTTAATGGTTGATTAATTTAATTAATTGCAGGTGGGTTCAATCTTGATGGGTGTTTTTTGAAAGTTGGTGTTGCATATGAGCCGAGGTGAGCAACATGGCAAGTATTTAACTTTGATCATTTTGTGTAGATTATTATTATTTTTTTTAATTTTCAAGATTTTTTTCTTTTGCTATTATTGTTGTATATATTGCTGTATTGATACTTTTGGCAAAGTGTATTAAACGGGTAAACGGAGAAGGCTTTCCTGTTCAGGTTAAACGGGGAGGGAAGTCTTTGAGTTTTTACGCCGTCTAATGCGTGACTGTTATCGAACTCTTTCCGTGGGCACTTCTTATGATAACATCAGGACGCCCGACTAAAAATAAAAACCAAAAATGTGTAGATAACCGTTATTTTATTTTAGAACTGGAGAAAAGTTTGAGGATTAAATAGTACGAATTCCTAAAATTAATGGTCTACATGAAGAAATATGTGAAGTGTGGTTTTTGAGGGTAGATCTACTCGCCCACTCCGTCCCCCATATATTTTGTTACATCTCTCTCTGATCGCATCTTTCTCTTTTCAATAACTCATTCTAGGTACGTCGTCTATATATATATATATATATTGCTATGAATAATTTTTTTGTTGGCTCAGAGTACATGTTATAATTCTTAATAATTAGTTTGAATTTCAGTTTATTTATTATGTATTGTAAAAGTGTAAAACTAATAATAACAACAATAATTTATCATGTCTGTCAGTTAGAAATGTTTTAATCATACACATAGTATAGTATAAAAGAAAATTGTATTATTTGGGATTGGTTGATGGAATTCAACAATTTTAGTTGTAAAGTTTTCGAACTCGAATTCGATACTAAGTTGTAACCTTTTAGGTTATAGAACTTTGTTTCCAAAAGATGAAAGGAAAAAGGAACGAAAGCCATTTATTTAGCTAATAAAGAGTCTAATATGGTTTTAACTCTTTGTGAGGAACTCCCATGGGATTAAAGTTCAGATCCCTTAGGGCCAAACACTTGTCAAACTTCAGGTCTAAGGTTCGAATTTGAACTGGCATAGTGTTTATGCAATTTTGGGCAGGATCTAGAGTTTTTCAAAAGAAAACACTGAAATTTTTTAGCTGTGGATGACGGTGGTGCGATGGTAGCTGGATATGGACGGTGGTGTTGGTCTGAGAGAGGGGGGAAGAGAGAGGGTGGGTGATGTGTTGTATTTAGATTGGGCCGAAAAAGTGGGTGGTGTTGTTTTGATTGCCATTACTTATTCTGTAAAGGGGAGTGTGTGTTATGATTTATATACTTCTAGTATAGGTAGGTACTGCCACTTCCTTAGGACATGTTTGTTGTTGGGAAGGTCTAAATTTTTCTGAACTACATGGAAATTACTTTGCATGAACCCTATGGATTCTTCGGATGGTTGGACCCTAAATTAATTAAGATAGGTAAATCGTAAACGTGTTTTTTAGGTATCATGGGTGACTGATTATGAATTAGCAAGTGTGCGTTGGTCTCTTCTCTGACTTATCGAGGGGCTCAGTCTGGATTTATAGATTGGCTTGTTTACCAATAAGAAGCATGATTCTATTGTTGGCAGATTGATCATATTATTGCCTGGCTCTTTTTTTTCCTAATAATTTGCTACCTGAGATACAACTATCTATATTTAATCGGCTCGTTAAACTATCATCCGAGATTTACTATCTATTTAATTGGCTTGTTAAACTATCATCTGAGATTTATTTGTGACCGGAGAAGTACAATCTCATTTTTCAGCTAGTCCAATGCAACCTGTTGTATTCCTTTTTAGGTTTTTAATATATATATATATATATCTAAAGCATTCCCGAAAAGTTATCTCACTTGAGAGCTTTAATCTGCTTGGGAAATCACTAGCTGTATAACTTTCAAGTAAAGAAAAGGTCGTCTTTGTCTCAACAAGGTTTTTTGGCTTTATGAGGGTTTGGGGAGGGATCTCTGTTTACTAACAGTGGCAATTTCAACCCATTTACTGATACCTGGGTCAATCTGAGATGTATTTTTATCACCAGTGGGTCAAAAGGGTAGTCTATTCAAACTGTATCTTAGTGCACAAAATTCCTTTAATTAGTTTATTCAAATAGTTTTTTTAGCTGACTTAATATAATACAAATACATGGATAAGAAGTGTTTAGGCACGAACCATTTATCTAGTTCACAAAAATTTCTGCGCTTCGGTTTAACTTTTGCATTAATTCCCATGAAAGCTTTGTTTCTTAATACTAAATAACACGCCTTGTGACCCGAGGGTATGCTGATTGCTGAACAGTTCTATTATTAAACTATGCAATGTATGGCACTTACATTCAAATTTAACTTATTCTTGTGGTATTTCTACTACTATACTGCAGACAATGATCGTAACCAAGCAGTACCGATGCATACACTCTGCAAGCTGTATGTGCACAAAAGGGCATTTAAGTGAAGACGTCATCTTCCTACTTCTTCAACATTTGAACTGGAATCCTAAAATAATTGCGACACTTTCTTGTGTTTGCAAATGGTTCGATGATCTTGTGAAAAGAGTACTCTGGAAAGAGTTTTGTAGAACACGGGCCCCCAAAATGATGCAAGATCTTCAATCTAGTGGGAGTCACAGTGTTGATGGAAACTGGAGTGCACTCGGGAAGCTTCTTATTTATTGTTCCGGATGCAAAAAGGATGCTTTATTTAATAAAATTCACATTCCTGGTCACTTTGCTTATAGGACTCGGTTCTCCAGAACTTCTGGAAAAAGCTTTCTTCTGCCAAATTGCCGAACTGACGTTTTATATGTATCGGACCCGTGTGAGCATTTAGACCAAGGAGAAGGGGATGTGGGTTTCTTTCGTGGGGTGTTTAAGTCATTTGCTACATCAAAGGTGCGGAAGATGCTTGTTAGAAGGGGTGCTAAATTTCATCCTACAGAATTTTGCCCTTATTGTAAAGGGAAGTTGTGGAGCATGATGCAGGCTAAGATGATCCCACAAAGTGCCAGCTGTCGGTTGGGTGCGTATGAAGATTGTATTGAGTACTATGTGTGCCTCAATGGACATGTTCTTGGTGTTTGTACCCTTTTGCCGTTGTCTGATTCAGAAGAGGTGTCGGAATTGGATTGACATGATATCCTACAGGTCATTCAGGTAACCTGTTTTGCTAAATTGCTATGAAAGTTTTATAATCTCAAAGTCAACTATTCTATATGTATATGACTGTTTCGAGGATGATGTGAATATATAATTAAGCATTAGTGGTTTTTATCCTCTCTTGAATTACTTCAAACTGATTTAACGGTGGTATGTGGCAGTGCATTTTCAAAGTGATAATAGCAACATCAAGAATAAATTCATCTAGTTATGGTTAAAGTGATTATTGCTAGTATCTGCACACTCAAATTTGTTTTATCCGAGCCTCAATATTCAGAAAATCATAATCAGATTTTGCCAAATATCTCAAAACTAATTACTTTTGCTTCATGTCACAATGATCACTTTAGACAAACCACCACCTCATGTTCAGTTTGGAACTCCACATCTGTTTACAGTTAAAATTTATTTGCTCCATTGTTTGCGAGTCTTGGTAGGGTTATACTGTAAGTGAATTTCTAATTACCATTCTCTGCCAGGGTTAGGAATTCCTCCTTTCACAACCTAGGGTTATTTGTATAATTGTCTGGGTCAATGTTTTAGTAGGATTAAACATGTATCGGAATCTCTAATTATTCCCTTCTATGATCAGGAACATTAGTTATTCTTACATACTCTTTTAAATGGTGATATTTATCTTCGCATAATATCTATTATTAGGCATTAGCACATAATTGTTGCTCATATGTTTCTTGCTCCTTGGTCAGGTACTTGATTGTGGACTACCTGTTTGGTAATGATTGTAAGATGGGCACTGGTAAGAAACGTGCATTCAGCTGCCTATGCAACCTCTTGTTCCGGTCCAGGCTGCAATCATTTGTTGTGATATATTTTTATTAGATGCGGTACTGTTTCTTGTACTACTGTATTGATGGTAGACGGATTCAAAACGATGTTACTGTTAGTTATATTGATGCAAAAGGTTGATGGCTGTGTGCTCCGTTGTACATGTTTTATCTATGTGTAAATGGGAGCGAATGCAGATTCAATGTGTATGTGGTATACGCTCTTGGTTTAGCTAACAGATGAATTGGGTCAGTGCTGGGTCTATTTTATGTAGGGCTGGCAATTGGGTACCTGTTAAGACCTGTTAAAGACCTGTTAAGTAAAAAATGTACAATGCAATTTTTTCTATTTTTAAAAATAATTGTTTTTAGTATCCTAAAGTTCATCATTTAACTTTTTTGATACTCGTTTATTACACTCTTCATCTTTATTCCGTTAGTCATTTATGAGCTTAATACTCGGCACGTTTGCAAACTCGTTTAACTATTTTGAGTTGAGCTAGTCGAATCAAACTTACCAAGTCGAACTTTTCGATCAAGCGAGCATACCTTTATGTAAGATAAGATCTTGTCTTACCTTTTAAGTGTCACTTTTGTTTTTTTTATATAAAATGCATAGCGATACGTTTAATATGTAAGACCAGCTCTGGTCTTACGCTTTAAGTGTGTCGTTTTTGTACATAAAACGCATAGCGATATGTTTAATATGTAAACCTTTTAAGTGTGCCTTTTTTCTTTTTATATAAAACGCATAGCGATACGTTTAACGTGTAAGACCAAGTGTGTCCCTTGTGTATTTTTACATAAAACGCATAGTGATACGTTTTACCTGTTAAGTGTGTCACTTTTGTATTTAACAAGTAAAAATATTTGAATCAAAACTAGGCAAAATTGTCAAACCCGGGTTCTATAAGGCCATCTCCAATGGTGGTATGCCCACCAGTATGCATACTGAAGTTTCAGTATGTCACCATTGGAGCTTCAGTAT
>JAOEHQ010047324.1:0-10914 GCA_025447715.1 Asclepias incarnata
TTGCTCGAACTTTTTTCACATTGAAATAAGCCTAGAGAAAGGGTGAAGCTTCTTTTTGTGCCTATGTAACTTTTGTTCTTGATGCGCGACTTACTATACCCATCTTGTATGATGGCCCTTGATTGGGCACAAAGTTTTTTTTTTTTTTTGTAGTACAACAGGGCTTCTTTTTTGTTAACGATTTCAGTCTTGTAGAACTATTCTTTTCCCCTCTTTATGAAAGGTTATAAATTATGTATTGTTGTGAAAGATAATTTAATTTACACCAAATTATTACAAACTCTTACAAATTGACAAATCTAATACAAACTCTTACAAATTGACCATAAACTATATTCACAAGATACTTTATTTCAGTTATCCTTTTTATAAAACTAAAAATTTCTTTTAATAGAAAGTTAGTTTATGAAAACACAAACGCACTCTACCTTATATTATTAATTTGTAATCGATTTTGTGTGTTTTCACACGAAATTTTTTTCTAAACCTAAAAAATAGTTGATCATAGAGTGATATTTATATCAACATAAAGGATGACTCTTTGTTAACAACGATATGATATTTTGGTATACGTTATATACTAACATTACATATAACAATAATTATATTGATACAAATAACGAAACTTCAATAGCAATGATATAATGTCTTACTAAAGTTTTATACGAACATAACATGTAATAATAATAAATATAATATATAACGATAGTAATAATAATAATAACAAAACATATAACAAAACAAAAATAACAATAAGTATATTAATGTAAATAACGACACTTTGATATCAATGATATAATGTCTTACTATAAGACTTAAAATTACCAAGGTAAAATTCTTTTACCCATGTTATATTTGTATATGACTTATACATTATATTATTGTTATCTAATGTCGTTATTTAATGTGTTGTTAATAAGACAACAAATTAATAGTTCAAAACATTCCATGAATTCTGTGGGTATATGTGTTGCTAATAAGACAACAAATTAATAGTTCAACATTTCATCAATTCTTAGGGTTCAATAGTATTAAACCAAGAGATTTCATGGAATGTTGAACTATATATTAATTTCTTACTATTGAATCAATGGTAACTAGGGGTGATCATGGGCTTAAACCCGGCCCGGCCCGGTGTAGACCGGCCCGACCCACAACCCGCAAAGTGCAAGAAACATAACCTACTCAAATCATTATAAATAATGGAGTTTTGTCTCTTCTTTTCTGTTCAAAAGAACTGATATTGGATAAGATTTAGTGAGTGATCCAAAAATTCTACCTTGCTAAATAATCCTACTCAAATTCAGATTTTTTTTAAGGCAATTACACAATCCACACAAATTTTACACATATTTACACATTGTCCACAATGGGATTTGAACCCATAACCTATAGGTTGACGGGTCATCACACATATATAACACAGGAGCCAAAACTCAAGGGTTACTCAAATATTTGAGATTTGAAAAAGAAACACTAAGAATAAAAAATATGACTTGCACTCATTTTGTTTGATATTAAACTTATGAAAATCTAAGTTTGACACTTGGTTAGAACTTGAACGCATATGAAGTTGTTTGGTCCTTAAACTAACTCTTGAGAAACACACCTTTAAGATTTCTTGAACTTGAACCCATACGAGGTGGTGATTTCCATAGCTACTCGTCTACCCTGGTCGATTCAACTACTTATTATACACTTTGGAGATGATACCGTTGGGCCAAAATTAAAACATGTCACCATTGTCAAAGACATGTATGGATTTTAAGATGTCCAATCAACTCCCACCAATAAGTGCAGTTGCTGGTTCTTGTGGGAGAAGAGGTAGATAGTTTGAATAGTATGTTAAGATGTAGTTAGAAAGCTGTTAGAAGTTAGTTACTAACTTCAATTGACTTTTATCTTTAACTTTTCATGTACATGATTTCCATTTCAATGAATGTGTGATAATATTTTTCTATACATATATCAGAATACTCCCCTTTAATCATATACTATAAATAATACTCACGCAATGCGCGGTGGTTGATGGTTGAAGTTAAAAGATGATAGTGTCCGGCAATCAGCTACGCCGACCGCAGGCTCTGAGTTGTCTAACACATGTATATAAAAATTATATTTGTTATTATTGATAAAAATATATATAAATAAAAATTGTTATATAAATCAATATATATATATATATATATATATATACATATAATATAACATAAACATTAAATAATAAATTAAAAATGATAATGTTTAAAAATTTTAAAATTTAAGAAATTATATAAATGCTTTATAAGGCAGCATAAATACACAACAACTATTATGAGTTTATTTAAATGGTAAGTGATAAACCTACCACTTAAATTAATACATTTACCAAAGACAGCTTTGGAATTAATCAATTTTAAAATGCAACTTGAAGTATCTTTCATGTGCTGATAATTGTAACATTATCTTCGTAGATCTAAACAAAATCCCATTACCACCACTTCCACCCTCAAACTTCGCTGCAATGACAAACCGCCGAAAGATCCTGATCGTCTCTGATCCAGGCCACGGTATTCTCAACCCATCCCTCCGCTTCGCCAGCTGTCTCCTTAAAATTGGCGTTGATGTCACCTTTTGCACAAGCTTTTCTGGGGTACAACGCATTGACAAAGAAACCATCCCTCAAGGCCTAACCATTGCTCCATTCTCCGATGGCCACGACACTGGCAAACAACCAACTACTAACCTACAACAAATTAATTTAGATTTTGCAACAAATGGTGCTTGTGCGGTGGCAGAGCTTATGAGTTCTGCCGCGGCTGCGGGTCAACCATTTGACCATGTGGTATACACCATCATCCTACCTTGGGTGGCCAAGGTAGCGGATGCCCATGGTGTCAAATCAGCTCTTTTCTGGTGCCAACCAGCTACTATATTAGATATCTACTATTACTATTTCAATGGCTATGAAGACTTGATATCCAGGTGCAAGAACAACCAAACACTTCCAATCAACTTACCTGGGCTCCCACCATTAATAACGGCTGATTTGCCATCGTTTTTTTGGCCATCTAGCCCAACAGAACACGATTTTCTTCTACAAATAGTAAAAGACCATATCCATGTACTCAAAATATCTCCAAGAATACTTGTTAATACATTTAATAAACTAGAAATCGAATCCATCAAAGCAATAGATAAACTTGAGTTTCTTCCTATTGGACCCTTGGTTCCTTCAGACAGAAGAGACTCATTGGACAATTGCATCCGATGGTTAAACACAAAACCAAAATCATCAGTCGTGTATGTTTCATTTGGAACACGAGCAGCGTTATCAATGGATCAAATGGAGGAGATTGCAACCGGGTTGCTAATAAAGAGTGGCCGGCCTTTTCTATGGGTGATAAGAGATGGTGAGCAAGCAAGAAAATTGAGCAAGATAGATGAACTGCAAAAACAAGGGATGATAGTGGATTGGTGTTGTCAAATGGCAGTGTTGAGCCATGAAGCGACTGGGTGTTTCGTGATGCATGGTGGATGGAATTCAACATCAGAGGCTTTGGTTGCTGGTGTTCCTAAGGTGGTATTTCCTCAGTGGTCGGACCAAGGGACGAACGCAAAGATGATTGAAGATGTTTGGAAAACAGGAGTTAGAGTGAAGAAGAGGGAGGGGGATGGAGTTGTGGAAGGGAAGGAGATTGAGAGGTGTGTAGAATTGGTGATGGGAGATGGAGAAATGAGAAGAAATGCAGAGAAATGGAAAGATTTGGCAAGAGAAGCTCTCAACGATGACGGTTCATCTGCTATCAACCTTCATGCTTTCTTGAATGATGCCTGATCGAAATCAAGTTAACAAAACTTGGGTTTCATTCATGTAATTGTCACAAACTCACCATCTAATTCAAAACTGGTTCACATTTTGTCTTGAGCATTATCAATATTTGATTAGTTGGTTTATAAGTTTATTAGATTACTTATAAGAAAACTTTAGATAGTCAAAAGTCAATTTCGAAACAATTTATCTCCTTCTCTCTTCAAATAATTTTTCCTTTCTCAATATTTGTTAGCCAGCAGCGGTTTAATTGGTTAACCCGAAAGTCAGCGGTGGTCGTCACAAGGTTGTTTAACAAATTCTTCCTTTATCTTTTCACAAAGTTTACTTGAATAAATATAATTTGTTTTTTATTTGTTTTATGTGTTGAATGTCAAATAAAAGTACGTAAAGTCGACAACTTGATGAATAAAACAACATCTCTTTATTAGATGAGTAAAATCGTTAACTCATTTTAACTTTATCCGTTAAGTCAGTTAAGTTCAAAACAAACGGAAGTTCACAGAGACGTTTTGCAAGTGAATTTCCAACTACTTTAAAATATGGCCTATAAAAGAATCAAAAGTAGTAAATGTTTTGACTTTTGAAAGCATCTTTTATATGCATACAAGTCAAATGTTACACGTTAGCATTTGATTTTGTACTCAAGTCGTAGACACTCGATCACCCAATCATCATCACCACCACCCTCCGGGGCAATGACAAGCCACCGGAAAATCCTGATTGTCGCGTACCCACGCCAAGGCATGATCAACCCGTCTCTCCGCCTAGCTAACCGCCTCATCATAATGGGTGCCGAGGTCACCTTTTCCACCAGCATATTCGGACAGCAGCTGGTAAACAAAGAAACCATCCCTCATGGCCTAATTTTGGCTCCTTTCTCTGATGGCCATGACAACGGCGTACAACAAACTAGCACCAGGCAGCAAAACTTCTCTGATTTTTCTACAAATGGTGCTTCTGCAGTTACAGAAATCCTCAAATCTGCTGCTGCAGGAGGCCAACCGTTTGAC
The DNA here is from genome assembly GCA_025447715.1 of Asclepias incarnata. Lineage (NCBI taxonomy): Eukaryota > Viridiplantae > Streptophyta > Magnoliopsida > Gentianales > Apocynaceae > Asclepias > Asclepias incarnata. Next base: position 4,825 of record JAOEHQ010047324.1, read on the forward strand.
AACTTGGTCTACACGATTGTCGTACCTTGGGCAGCCAAGGTGGCAAACGTCCATGGTGTCAAATCCACTCTCCTATGGTGCCAACCAGCCACTGTCTTGGATATATACTATTACTATTTCAATGGCTATGAAGGCTTGATATCGGGTAATAAGAACAACCCGACGTATCCAATCAATTTACCTGGGTTGCCACCTCTAACAATAGCTGATTTACCATCATTTTTCTTGCCGTCTTCCAAACCAAACGAGCAAGATTTTATGATGCAAATTTTAAAAGATCATATTGATGTACTGAAAATATCTCCAAAAGTACTTGTTAACACATTCGATGAACTAGAATTTGAGTCCATCAGAGCAATTAAGAAGCTTGAGGTCCTTCCTATTGGACCCTTAATTCCCTTGCAGTTGTTGGATGGGAAAGGATTTTTGGACAATTGCATACAGTGGTTAAACACAAAACCAAAATCGTCAGTTGTGTATGTTTCTTTTGGAACACTAGCTAGTTTTTCCCTGGATCAAATGGAGGAGATAGCAATTGGGCTACTGGAAAGTGGCCGGCCCTTTCTATGGGTGATAAGAGATGGTGAGCAAGCAAGAAAATTGAGCAAGATAGAGGAATTGCAAAAACAAGGGATGATAGTGCATTGGTGTTCTCAAGTAGTAGTTTTGAGCCACCAAGCAGTTGGGTGTTTCCTGATGCATGGTGGGTGGAATTCGACGATAGAGGCATTGGGGGCTGGCGTTCCTACAGTGGTGTCTCCACGATCAAGTGATCAAGGGACTATTGGGAAGATGTTTGAAGATGTGTGGAAAACTGGGATTAGGGTGAAGAAAAGGGAGGGGGATGGAATGGTGGAAGGGAAAGAGATCAAGAGGTGTGTGGAATTGGTGATGGGAGACGGTGAAATGAAAAGAAATGCGGACAAATGGAGGGATTTGTCGATTGAAGCTCTCAAAGATGGCGGGTCGTCTGCTATCAACCTTCATGCTTTCTTGAATCATGCTTGAAATCAAATGTAAGAATAACAAAACTATGTTACGATTTGTAGACCTTTTTTTTTTTTTATTTTAGCTTGATTTTGGTTTCGGTTTCATTCATGTGATTGTCAATTTGTCATGATCTAATACGAAACAGCTTCACACTTTTTTCTTGAAAACTACAAATATTTGATTATTGGTTTACAACTTTCATTATTGAAATAAGTTTGATTTTGATTATTGAAATTATAATAACTCAAGTCTATTCTTTTTATGCCTAACCGGTTCTTGCATATGTCTTGTGGTCAACTACATCATCATTTAGTTACAGAGCACAAAAGAAATTAAAAGTCCGGATTTTGTGTACGTACCACAACACACAAGTATATAACCTCAAATAACAGTTTACTAAACTAAGATTTCAATTACATCAAAAGTTGGGTAGAATCTATAATTTTCTTTTTCTCTTCTATCATTCTGTCAATCTGTTTGTTTGCCTGCCCGGGAAGTTTGCAAGGAGGGGATTCTGAAGGTAAGGTTTCCGATCTTGCTAGAAAATGTGTTTGGTTTTGATCTGCAAAACAATACAGAGAGTCGATGCACTCTTCTAATGCAGACGCGGGTCGAACTGGTTTAAAGTCCAGCAGTTTTGCATACTCGACTATCAAGTGATACATGTAATCATATATTCTATCCATCTTCAAACTCTCCATGTAATCCTGCACTGCTTTTCCTATCACCTCTGCCTGTTAGGAAGAAAGAGAAAACAAAATTGACCCAACAGAAATAAAGATAGAAACAGGATCTGGCAATAAGCAAGCTGGGTGGGTCAAGTAACGGGTCAAATAAATTTCAGTTTAAAGCAGGCCATTCTAATATCGGTTGAAATGAGTTGTGTTGGTGGGATTGACCCGTGAACCATTTTGTTTTTCATTTTCTATATATAATCAATGTATTATGAGTACAAAAATGTAACTATTACAATTATAATCTAACTTTTTTAAACAAAATGGTCCAAGAGGTTTCATGCATTAAAAGTACATTTTAGACAACTTTCAGCCCGTTTGAAACATTCCCTTATAGCTAAATTCTTTTATTTGACCCACTTGATCCGTTAGAGATAAAACATAACCCAAGTAGACTCATCATAAGTAAATGGGTTGAAAATTGCCACCTCTATTAGAAAAAGTTGAAACAAATGTATGTGAGCTAGAAGCGGGAAACTTCACCTCTGATGGATGTGCATTTCCCCACTCAACTGCAGTTTTAATAGATGGACATATGTTTTCAGGTGAGATTGGCAAGTAGTTTTTCTTCGGGAAGAGGCCGCGGCTAAAGAAATCATCATATTTTGGATTGATTATAAGAGGAACACAACCACAAGACAGGATGTATTTTAAGCTTACAGACCAAGCATACCCCTCGGCGTATATTTTATACCTGCAAACACACGAGAGACGGGTTAAGAAGAGGTGTAAACCACTACATAATAAACCTTTACTAATAGTACAATAGTAGCTAAAACCAAGCTTTAAAGTTCCACTAGGTGGAAACCGTGAAGCATGGATATTTTGCCTGACCGCCTGTGACTTTTTGTAACGGTAGCCAAAGGAACGTACATTATTGTGAACATAAAGTTAGTTTGGATAACATTTAACTTTTTGAAGATTTGGGCACTATGAAACTTGAAAGACTATGAACAATAAACAATGTAAAGAAGAACAAATCATTTATATTATATTAGCTTACCGATGATTGCATTGGGTTGATAGTTTCGATTGCTTAAACCCATCCAATACTTCCTGTGTCCAATTCTGCAAAACAATTTCAAATGAGAAAAGAAAGCATAATGTCTACAGAAATCATCAAACATGTTATTGTCAAACTATACCTGACGCATGATAATTGCTCCCCATTGCTCCGTATCGTTACATTGAAGCAACGCTTCTCTAATTGGAGAAACGACATCGGGGTTCCCTTTCCAATATGCATATGGATACTTCTTTCTCCAACTTTGCTGTTGTGAACCTTCTTTAATGCTTTGAAATTCTTCTTCCCATGGTCCTATGTTAATTTCTGGCCTGGTAGATTATGCTCATTAATAAACAGATTACTAGTTGATTAAAATCTGAAATAAGTACATGACTTTACATTTATCTCAAGAATCAGTTTTCCGATAACAATTTTTTATCCACCTCATTCGTGTCTCAAGAGTAAAGTTGCTAAAGCAAGGTTCTGGGATGCCCCTAACTTATTAAGGTACCACTTTTGAACCTAAATAAAGACTAAGTTTAATTTTGAAAGTTAAGTTGTAAGTAAATAAGCTAAAAGCATGCCTAAACTCTAGCATAGTTGACTGTTAATGCGTAAAATTTCTAATCAGTAAAAACCTTATTTTAGAAGTTTGATGTAGACCCTTGAAGGGCTTGAGATGCCCTGATCCGGCCACTTATCCGAATCTAGTTGATCTGACCCCAGTAATCCGAAAATCATAAATCATAATCAGAATCAAGTAAGATAAGCATTCTTAGTCTATTGTTTCATGGATTATACAAATATGATTACTTGTGTAAAAAAGATACAAGATTCTTACCAAGAAACATGTAAAGATCATATTCAAGATAACTTGTGTAAAAAAGATACAAGATTCTTACCAACTCCAAAAAGACCAGTCAGGAAACGGAATGTCGTAATGATTAGGCGTTGTGCAATATCGAAAAATAGGCATAGGTGTAGCCGACTCGTTCCTTTCAATAAGAGGCTTATCCATACAATCAAACATCAAATCCACATCAGGGATTCTACCAGGATACCTCTTAAGAAGCTGCAAAAACCCCCATATAGTAAACATGGCTCGACTTTGCACACAATCATAATAATAATCAACATACAACTTCCCACCAATGATCACAACACGAAACGATGCAAACTTCTTGACTTCCATCAAATGAGCATTAGATATGCGGGTTTCAGCCCATGGCTCAAGATCGTGATGTATCCATCTAAAAAGACTAGGACACTTTTCTGGATTACTCGTGAACGAAATCTTATCCTTTCTAGATCTCATCCCACAGGAAAAATAAGAGCATTGTATAATCTTGGAAGCTCGAGCAATCTTTGTTTCATTATTAAATTTTTTGGCAGGGAATTCATGCCAAGGCGTCGGTTTCAAATTGTATCCAATAATCGTTTTGGTTTGCGTCGCCAAGTTATCAACCTGTTACATAAGAAAAATCCTTAAAAACAACATTCCTTGCATCAAAACACAACATTTTACATAAGTTTTGCTTTCTAGACGAGTAAAATGAAAACAACTATACGAAAATGATATGTACCACGAAAAGGAAAATGGCGGTGAGAAGGAGAACGACGAGAAGAACACCGAAAAGAGGATTTCGATTGGCTTTTCTTGCAAACAAGCCCATGATATATGAGGTGGTGCAACAACATTGTAATGTGTTAGAACGAATGTAAAAAATCGAAAATTGCGTAACGGTCTCTCTCTCTCTCTCTCTCTCTCTCTCTCAAACAGTTTGTTTCTCTCTCTCTCTCTCTCTCTCCTGTTTTGAAGTGAGTTTGTGAACAACATGAATTGGCATTCCCGGTTCCTACTCTCACGAACGATAGAATTAATTAATTTATTCTTTAAATCATTATTATCATTAAATATTCTCATTTCATTATGTCATTTAGTTTGAATAACGATTTTCGAATAGAACACGTTTTCACTGTTTAAAACTGAGATTAATAAAATATGAATTTGTAATTCACAATATTCGAAAGTAACTCAAAGTATCAGTTTCTTTTTATCATTGTAGTTGTGGAATAATTATGGACGTTATTTTTGTATTAACTCTTTTTAAACAAGTTACTTTTTAAATAAATAAATAAAAATAATAATTTATATTTGGTTATTTTCATTTAATTTTGGAGTAATAAACTTTAAAGTTTATTTCAAATATGCACGATCAATCAAGGATGCAAAGATCTTCTCACGTAGGCCTTCGGTTTTTGTTGTCACACTCAAAATTATTTCGTGAAACTTTCAAATCAAAAGTTGAGTTCGACTTTTATTCTTAATAGTCTTTCGATTTCAATATTTCAATCAACATGTTGCAATAAACTTAAAATCAGATGACACAGACAATACTTCGAGTTGTGGTTATCAAAACCTCGATCATCGTCGTCTTTGATATGGTAGCCATAGGATATCCGTTATTTTATTTTTTATTAATTTTTTTTAAATATCAATTTAACTTCTATGACAGTGTGGTTTTAATGTCATACCGACATTATAATTTTTCTTAATATACTCCATGGGACTTATTTTCCCAACTATTTAATTAATTTCTTAAATATTTAATTTCACCAACTGAAATGTAGTTCACTAGTTCTTCCTCTCTCATTAAGAAAAGGAAAATATTTATCGGAATTATCTTATGTTCAAATCTATAAAGCATTTCGCATTTTTTTTAGGCCCCCTTCGATTAATTTTTTAGTAGCAACTTATTGCTTTTTAACCAATTTGTTTATTAATTTTAGCTTTATCAAAACATAATGAAAAAGGTAGTGTTTCGGTTAGCTTATTATTTTTTTAACATATTCAATATTGAAAAGCTAACCAGTAGGGTAATGGTCTATTGGTTGGACATATATCTTTAAAATGATGAAATTCCATGAAGTCACCGGTCCAATCATTGGTTCCTTAAAAAAAGGTTATCCCAGTGACCACATAGGCTCACATATTCTGACTCTGTACTCGTTGGTTTTTAAAAAGGGGGAAATGATCCGTAATACAGATTTGTTAAGAAATTTTTTTTCAATTCACCCCCTGAAGTTTATTAATGCACATATTAAATCCCGGTATGTAAGAGACGCTATAAGCTTAAGTAATGTTACAGTACGGATGATATCCCCTAAAAAAAAAGTCATTTAAGTGGCCAAGCGAGTCAGCACGTCGAATTAGTTACATTTAATTTAAATTAGTTGCGTTCATGCCGCCCGATAGACGGCGGCGGTTTCTGGAAGCGTAAACAAAACAAATAAGAAAACATTAAAAAACCAGGGGCCAAAAACGCTAAAAACCAAAATGTTTAATGTCGTACATGTGTG
>JAOEHQ010047325.1:0-10913 GCA_025447715.1 Asclepias incarnata
TATTTAGATCTAAGGGTTGTAATCAAAAGTTAAAACTCATCTAATGGTCCTTGTTTCTCCATAAAAGAATTTAGAACTCTCTTATATATATATTGTAGATATAAGAGTATAAAAAAATATATGTTTATATCTGTTAGTGGCATATTATCTTAATATTTTAAAGGAGTATGCACCTTGGTAGTTTTTTTAAACATTGTAATGTTTTTTTTATATTATTTTTAGGATTTGTAGTTTTTAATTTTAGGAATTGTAATTTTTTTTTCTATTAATAAAATGTTATTTTTAGGATTAATATAACATTTCCCTTTTATTTTATAAAATATATTTCTAGTTTTATTTAATTAAAAGTGTAAAATTAAACAAACAATGGGTCCTTGATGTTTATTGGTATGTATTGGGCATTGGGGATATTGGAGGGGAATTGTATTGGTTTTGTATTGGAAGAGAATTTTGTTGATGTGGTGTTGAGTTGACTTGACATGTATTGGAATGTATTGGATCCAGCACTAGGAATGCTCTTATATATACGTACTAGTCTTAATACTCATACGATGTACGGATTGACTATATATAAATATATCACACGATTGATTTCTTTTGTAAAAAATAATAATATTTGAACATGCTTTATCACATCCATTTGGTGTCTCAAATGGTAGCCTAATAGGAAGAGACATGTATCATAAAAGTATTGGTCAAAATCTAATGGTACTTTTGATATTGGTAATGATATCACCTAATTTAAAGTCATGATGACGAAACATGGCTCATGTCGTTTTAAAATTTTCAACCACGTTTAGTTAGGTTAGTAGATGTATAAATATATAAACAATAAGTAATATTAAGTTACAAGTTAAAAACATAAACACAGTATTATTTGTTAATTAATTTAACATGTCTTATGGATTAAAATAACGAAGTTTTATTTTTATATATTACAAATAGTAATGTGTTGCAAATTATAAATTACCATAAAAAAATAAGAATGACGATGAGAATAGATAACTATGATAACAACGAATAATAGGATTTTTAAGAGTTTTAATATTAGGCATCTATCTTTATATATTAATTAATTAAAAGTTTTAATTATTTATGGTATCTAAAAAGTAAGATTCTAAATAAATACTAAATTACTAATAACAATATTATAATAAGAGTTAGTTTATATTAAATATATTTATCTACTAACTAAAATATAATTTTAATTAACCTGTTTATTGGTAGATATACAAACACATTCTCACTAGAGTACTGGATCTGTAATAAATTAAAACTTCATTCATATTGTATTTTGAAGGAATAATACATGGGAATGACCCCCAAAATTAAACAGGTCGGAGAAAACCTTCTTGTTGGACATGCAGTTAACAATCGACACATTTTGAGAAAACCAAGATTGTGTGGTAACCCATAGCTGAAATACTTCAAAAATTAAACAAGAAAAATATTGAAGAAACAAGTTGCTACTCAACAGCACTAAATATCATCATCAATCTCCACGAATGTTGGCGAGTGACTAGATGCAAATTGCATCCGTAAGGAATATCAGTAGGCACGACACTCAACAATGATTTTCGCCAGCGGTGATGCGCGTGGGGAGCGTAAAAGAAATCTTAAAATCCTCAGCTCATGATCCGTAGAAACCTGAAAGTCAAGTGCTATTCTCACCTTCTTGAGCACGGGAGACTTGGCCAAGATAAGTGTTATTAAATCCAAATCAGGTTCGCAGTAAAGCACACTTTCAATCTCCAATTCAACCAAATGCTCCAACCAAATATCCGAATTAGTCTGCAGTATAAAAGAGTCTACCTCGGATCGTAAGCACCCTATTGAAAGTTCAGGAAACATCTGTGGGTATTTCTCGTGTTAGTACAATTTGGCATAAAACAAAAACAGATTGGATACACCATTTTCATTTACCTCTATCTTCAGTTTCTCTAAGTTTGGGGAGCATCTAATCAAAAGAAAGAAAAAAGGCAACCCATCGTGAATGGCACACACATGTTCTAAATGTAAGTATTTGAGGTGGAGTAATGAGAATGGAAGCTCTGTGGGAACCACGCCATCAGCAAATATCTTCAACCAACGCCCAATACAAAAATCAAGAAACCAAAAACAAAACAAAAAAAGATCAAGTCGAATTATCTTTAAAACAAATGTTTACCTTAATCACTAAAAGCGAAATACGCAGATGTTCAATCACAGGTAAACAGTCAAATAATTCAATATAGGTGGAATCGTCATTACCGTAAACCTTACAAAGATCTGTATCCTGCAAACAACTTACAATTTTCAGCCAAGTAATGAAAGCCCACGAGGATGGATATTCAAGTAAAAACTTACCAGACTGAAGCTTTTAAGTAATGGAAGATTGGATAAGTGATGCACAAGTGATTTTTTTGTGAAGGCTACTTCATCCAAGTATAAGGTTGTAAGGCTACCATATCCATCAAATGTTGATTGGCAGGCAATATCACAACCACCGAGATATAGGTCCGTTAACTGGTGCATCGCAAAAAGTTTGGTCAGGTTCACAGATAAGAGTGCCATATGCGTACCATCCAAGTTAAGCTTTAATTTCTTGAGAGTATTGCTTCTCGACAAGTGGGTAATCAATTGGATGATCTCAACACAGGTGTCATTTCCGACCATGGAAAGGGCAAACTCAAATATTGGACCCTGGTGCGCTAATAAAACTTGGAATATAGCATAGAAAAATTTACACCTCTTGGTCATAGTTTCCCTTTCATTAAATTCTTCATATGTTTGCTCCAAAATGGACAACTGATTTTCATCAGTTGACACTTCAAACTTCCACTCAATAACCTCAAGTTTAGGAATTTTGGTCCACTTATACCTCCATTCCCTAGAGAGGATACTTGTCCTTGCCGCCATTTGAATTGGTAAAAAACATAAAATGGTTTCTATTATAGATGAAGGCAGGCTGCTGATTCTATCTAAAGACAAACGTCGTCGACCAAACATAGCAGAACAGAGTTGTAAATTGATACTAAAATAATGCTGCAAAAATAAAAAGAGAAGTTGATAATTTGGTGTGGACGTGTTTATACTAGAGAGTAGAGAGAAGGGGATTGTTGAATATTTCACAAATTATCGGGTGAATATTGTGTCAAATATACAATCATGTGACAATGTTTCCCTAAGAATATAGAGGGGGAAAACGATCACTTCCCTCTAATACAACTACAACTGAAGGTGAAGTTTTCTACTTTGATGTGTGCATATTATTTAATGGGTAAAATAGAGGTTTAAGTGTTTAATAAATGTATCAAATTATAGCCCAAAAACCAACTTTGAAGGGATCTACCTTGCGTATTCTCAGCTTTCAGATATTGTTATTGTACGTATTCTGATATACATGGCGTCTATATGGGTAGCCACCTGACAGGTGTAGAGGGTTATAAACGGTGAGATACATACAATATCAATATCTGAAAATTGGATGCATACAATAGACTTATACGAGTATATAGCTGGATACTACTATATGTTCTAGACTATAGTTTGATACATTTCCATGCATTTTACCCTAAAGTTAAACGTTGAGCCGTTTTTTTTTATGGGCATTCAACTCTATATTAAGAGAAGTGGGTTTCTGGATGTGCGTTTCAAACATTATTATCTTATCCACATTCTCGGTTAAAGGTACAAAACTTTTAACTTTAAATCTAAGCTCTTAAGTAGGTTACCATATGAACTTTTTGTTGAAATGGGCATATTTGGGGGTCATTTTGTCAAACAAGTTTTTGCCCAAAAAAATTTATGAAACAAGTGAATCCGGCATTATAAATACCGGATTGATACACATAGGATGAATCCGGCATTTATAATGCCGGATTGAAGGTTGTTTTGTACACATGGTTTGAAGCTCAGATTAGGTGGCATTTTGGGGTTGAATGCCGGATTGTAAGTGTAATGTGACAAGAGGCAGAGGTACAGCAGTCCATCTGACATAAATATGAAATTGAAATGCTGTAGTGTCCCATTCCAACTTACCCATGTCTTTTTATATTCTCTTTTCCAATATTGTAGTCTATATCTACGCTATAGTAGAAGTAGATACTGGCTATATATATATATATATATATCACAATTCACTTGATTCAATCAAAACATATAGGGTAGTTCTATCTACACACCGAAGGATTCTATCTACACATGCCTTGTCACATCACACTTACAATCCGGCATTTATAATACCGGATTCAACCCCAAAATGCCACCTAATCTGAGCTTCAAACCACGTGTACAAAACAACCTTCAATCTGGATTATAAATGCCGGATTCATCCTATGTGTACCAATCCGGCATTTATAATGCCGGATTCACTTGTTTCACAAAATTTTTTTGACAAAAACTTGTTTGACAAAATGACCCGCAAATATGCCCATTTCAACAAAAAGTTCGTTACCACATACTACCATTACCAAACTGGTCACAATTCATGAAACAGATAATAAATCCAACAAGGAAATCACACATATAATAATTTATACCATAATACCAACATCTCATTTTATTGCACTGCAATGATTGATGCCAAAAAGGCACCCGGGGGTCAAGGGTGTCTACGACAATCTACACCTTTTTTGTGAGATTACACTGCATGTAAATATTTTTTAGGGAAATGATAAATATAAGGTAAATGTGTTTAAACATACATAACATTGTTATACGTTTATACTTACACATATTTTCAGGGGACTTGTTATGTTTTATTATACAACAACAACAACTGTAGACAGTTTTACCTATACGCAAGGGTAATCTACCCACGAATAGAGACTGCTTCTAGAAGGACCGACCTTCTTCTTCTAGAAGGACCGACCTTCTAGAAGCATAATCATTCGTCCTAACAAATTAAACATAATCATTTGTCTATTTTTAATTGATTGCAAGATGTAAGTGAACCTATGTTATCATTTCTCTATTATATATATATATATATATATAATAAATCAATTATATTATGTAAAAGAGTTTATAATCTTACAAAACTGATGGGCGATAAACTGGGCGGGCGGGCGGGCGGGCGGGCGTAGGTGAGTTCAGATGTTGGGTGGGCAGCGGCTTTTTGTTTGAGTGAAATGGGATTTATTTGGGAAAAAGGGGCTACACTCGCTATACAAAAATACAAACAATATTGGCGGGATTGAAAGCGCGGGAATGTCATAAGGTTTTTATTTATTTATTCATAAAACAAAAAGGAAAAAAAGAGGAGAGTTGAAGTCAAAGGGGAGGGAAAGGGAAAGAAGTCAAGAAGAACACTACTCCTTTTATCAATTAGGTAGTTATACAAAAGTGATCCCTCTATTTTATGATCAGTTTGTTTTTATGCCGTCTTTCATGGGTTTTTGTGTTATAAATGTTCATTTAAAAACCATAATTAAATTAAAAACCAATGAACAAATCTCAGTTACACATTTTTCCTCTCTTCTCCTTCCCATTCTTTCTTTTTTTATTTTTTTTACATTGTTTTTTTCATTTTTTTTAAATAAAAACTCATTCTAAATATAAAAAATAAAAAATTTCAAAGGGAATAGCCCGTATGGCTAAAGGCGGAGCCAGTTAGATAAATCACACCATCACCGATCACCCCCTATGACCTACCACCCCACCAGCTACTCATTAATACTTTTAAGGACGGAGTCCGTACCGTATAATCATCGGGGGAAAAAAATGTTGTATAGGTTTTTATTAAAAAAAAATTGAAAAATAAAAAACCAAGGTAAAGAAAGTAAAAAACCAAAATATATGACTGAGATTTGTCCTTTAGTTTTTAACATTCCCTAGTTTTTATTTAATTATAACCCCAATACAAATAAAATTTGGCACATAGAACATGTCTTTCTGATAACTTTACTTTAGTTAATCATATTTGTAAAGATCAAAATATATATCCTTGTAATTCGACATGTATACACACTTTGTAAAGATCAATATGTATCCATGTATGTACACTTTGTGGTTGGGAACGAATGAAAGATTTTTTTTGTAACTCATTTATTTCCTAACTAATAGGATTAAAATTAGCAATGGTTGTAATTAGAGTAAGATTTTAGTGATACAGTTGTTATGGTATTTGATGAAATCATTGCTTTCGAGTCATAACCGGCCATTTGATACAATAATAGATCCACTAACTTAAGCAGATTTTGGAAGACAAATAAGAGTAGCTGCAAAACTCATGATGTGGACACTTCATGAATTGGACACTGGGAACGAAAGTTACCAGCAACAGGAATGACTGAAAAATCTGCTTACATTTGAACTACGATGCTGAAACTTATGTCCGAAAAGAGTGAAAGGCCCTACCCAAGCCCAAAGCTTATAAGATACCGGGAATCCAAATAAAACGGTATATGAAACCAGAGGGTTCTCACTCATTTACCCATATTTTTTTTTATTAATGCCGGGTACACCTTTGGTTGGGGACATATTTCAAAATTAGATAGTTTCCAAGTGAAAGATCCACGTAAGATAAAAGGACGTTGGGTAACATCAAAGTCTATCAAGAAATTGATCGACTAAGTTAAGGGTCAACCTAAATTCAACTTGTTTATCATAAAGGTTTACAAGTGCCACATTTCCAAATTAATAATATGACTGGTTACTGGGAACTCACATATCCCCTGCAAACACAATCATCACCGGTGTCGTTGAAACCTAGCAACCGTGATGCCGTCAATGTACCTACATTTAAGCTGTTTCACTATTAAACCTTATGAAAACAAATTGCATCTAGTATTACAGATAAAAACTTTATGTTCACCTCAATAACTGGAATAAAAAACATCAACTTAAACATACTACCATACAAAATACAGAAAACAAATAGTTTTATAGTGGTCTAAGGGATTTGAAGCCAATTGCCTGCATCAGCCATCAGGCATATATTTAAATTCAACTTCAGTTTAATCATAGGAAAGGACGCTCAACAATGATTTCTACAACGTGTGATACACTTGGGGAACGTAAGAGAATTCTTAATAACTGCATCTCTTCATCCTTCGTAACCTTTTTGTCGAGGACTATTCTCGCCTTCTTTAGCACAGGTGACTTGGCCAAGATTAGCTTCAAAAACTCCAACTCAGTTTTCAGGCTGGCAAAATATTCAATCGTCATTTCATACAGATGCTCTAGCCAAATATCAGAATAATCTTCCAGTGTAACGGGATTTGTCTCAATATACTGCTCCCCCCTATAAATCGGTCTATTTTACAAGAAGCATCAGCATTTCTTGTGTCAGTATATATTGGCATGACATCATAACAAGAAGAATTTAAGATGAACTTGTGTTACTTACCTGCAGATTAATTTTCTCCAAGTTTGGGGAGGATTTGATTAAGAGCGCAAGACACGATAACCCATTATTGCCAGGGAAACGTATATCTTCTAAAGACACGCATCTGAGGTAATGAGGTTGGAAGCTTTTGTGGAGCTGCATCTTTAATTAACCACTAGTACCATAAGCAAAAACAAAGATTAAACATGCAAAGTTTTTGTTTCAAGTTGAATCAACGACATATATCATAATAGTACAAAATTTACCATATCAAACAATGCAACAGAAGTTGTCAAATGTTCAATCAATCGTAAACACTCGAATAGCTCAAAAAAAGAAGACGTAGCCATCATCGTAAAGGTCATATAACTACAGCAACAGCTTACAATATTCAGATAAACTGTAAAACCAATGAATACAGAAATTCTAGTATAAACTTACGAGAGTCACTCTCTTAAGTAACGGAGATTTGGATAAAAGATGTAGAAGTGTTTTTGCATGTATTCTTACATCCTCCAAGCATAAGGTTGTAAGGCTACCAAATCCACTGAATGTCGGTTGATAGAGAATTTTACAATCACCGAGATGTAGGTCTGTTAATTGATGCAATGAGTAGATAGTAAGATAGATGTAACATATATGACTCATTGCCATTGCTATCCAAGTGAAGCTTCAATTCAGAGACAGTATTGCTCCTTGACAAATGAAGTATTATTTGAGCAATTTCAAAACAGTATTCACTTGCCTGCATGTCAAGGGTGACCTGAAGTATTGGACCCTGGTGCAATAACAGAACTTGGTATATAGCATAAAGAAATTTACATCTCTCAAGCATCCATTTTCCTGGACTTTTCTATTGAATATGTTGCTCCATAACAGACAGCTGATCGCTACCAGTTAGTTTTTCAAACGTATCCTCAATAAACACAAGTTTAGGAATTCGGGTCCAACTGTACCTCCAATTCTTTGAGAGAACACTAGTCCTTACTGCATCTCTTATATGTAGATTACATAAGATTGTTTCTATTATGTTCTGAGTGGGAGGGTGCTGATTATATCTTTGGCCGAACGTTTAGCTTCCATCTCAGGGTGTCTTTGTTGGATTGATACTACTACACAAAAGCTGCATAGATATACCAGTCACTGTAAAAATCAATTCAAGATAAAAGACTGAATAACAAATGTGATACAACACTTGGAGACATCAAGTACAATGACCCGACAATTCAATGAAAAACGTCATGATTTTTTGGTGTGGCAATGCTTAAGCAGTTAAGCCTAGGGCCCAAGGGGATTAGGCCTAAAATCCTTAGTTAAGTGGAATGAAACACTTTTAACTAAAACACTTGTGGAATGTGGTATATAGAAAAGAGTCTTTGTGGGTTCAGTGGATTCATACAATTAGATTAAAAGGAAAGAGCATTTGGGAAATCGATTCAGAAGTTAGAAATGTATCTCGAGTATGAGGGACAACCCAAGGTACCATATTTGGAAAGGGAGAAATTTCAGATTGTTTAAGAATTTTCAACAACCTAAGTAACAACTCTGTAACCAGATTGTTAAGGTGGTAAAGTGCAAACTTATGGGGATACAGTTTAAGCAATGTACAGCTTATGTTGAGCTTTGGGGTCTTGTGTGATTATATAATTAGGCTGGTTAAGATAGTTAAAATGATCTAATTGGATGACTCCTTTTGTAAATAGAATGGAGGATTGCTATGCAAGTGTACTAAACGTAAAAATGGAACAAAAGAGGGAGTCGAATGGTCAAAAATCATCGCACATTGAAGACTATGGATGCTTTTTTTCAAGTTAAAACATTTAGCTATGGAACTGATGGAAGATTTGGTTGCATGCAGAGCCAGAAAGTATGTTGTTATTTTTAGATTTAGTTGTTTGTTTTGCATAGATAGATTGGATTATCGAATGATGAATGATAGGCTGTTTCTTTTTTTTGGTTAAGCGCTAGTAAAAAGTAGGAAATGTCCACTTTTGAAAGGCTCAGCTACGTAACTATGTTTTGGTGATCAATAAAATACAAGCCAAGTGTAAATTTCTTGAGAGTTCTACGCCTCTAACAAATGATTTATTAACTTCAGCACAGGTCTCGTCTACGTACATGGAAAGGGTAAATTCAAGTATTGGACCATGGGTTACTAACATAACTTGGTATATAGCTTAGAAAAGTCTACACCTCTTGGTCATTATTTTCGTTTGATTTGGTACACAAGCCGTTTGGGCAAGAATGGACAGCTGATTCACTTGAGTTGATACTGCAAATGTATCTTCATTAAACACAATTTCAGGAATTTTAGTCCATTTGTACCTCCATCCCCTCGAGAGGATGCTTGTCCTTGCTGCATCTTGAATCGGTAAAAGACATATATAGGATGTTTTCTTTTATAGTTGGAGCTAGAGTACAGATCATATCCAAAGACGACAAACGTTGAACTTTCATATCAAGGTAATCTTTGTTGGATTGATGATCTCTCTCTCTCTCTCTCTCTCTCTGTATATATATATATATAGTGCTGCAAAAACCATATCAATATTTTATATTTATCTATCTATATTTATAGAGAAAATAGCATAAGTAGCCAAATACACATAAACATATTTCATTTTAACCAAGTTTTTTTCAAGTTTCACAAAATAGCCATAAAAATCACAACAAAAAATCCAAAATCGCAACCAAAAATCGAAAAATCGCAACCAAAAATCGTAAAATCGCAACCAAAAATTATAAAATCGCAACCAAAAATTGCAAAATCGCAATGAGAAAACAAAATCGCAACCAAAAAGCAAAATCGCAACCAAAAAGTCAAAATCGCAACGAAAAGTCAAAATCGCAAAAAAAAAAAGTCAAAATTGCGATTTTACCAAATGTAATTGCGATTTTCCAATCTTATTGCGATTTTGGCTTTTTGGTTGCAATTTTTATGGCTATTTTGTGAAATTTGAAAAAAACTTGGTTAAAATGAAATATATATGTTTATGTGTATTTGGCTACTCATGTTATTTTCTCATATTTATATATGCTTTCGAAAATACGCACTTCTAAAATTTGTATCCAAACATCCTTTTTTTCTTCCTATCAATATTTTATATTTATCTATATTTATATATACTTTTATACACATCAGTAAAAACACAATCCCATTTGAATATTAAGGAACAATATCACGGGACAACCCGTGACCCGGCCCGTTAGGTCTTCGGGCGGGTCACTGTCGGGTCACGGGTTTTCGGGTCAAAAGCTCATCCCTACTTACTATTGCCTGATTACTACTTATTACACTATTACAGGGACTAAAGATGAACATAACGAAAAGATGGAAGAAGATGAAAGATGCAAACATACGAGGGGCTAGAAATGAACAAGTGAAAACTGGAACAAGTTGCATTTTCCACCCTCTGTGACCACTTCTATCTAGCCGTGCAAAAAAGTCGGGTTCGGTCCGACCCGACCCGGACCCGAACCGGGTTGGCCAAGCAAAAGAGAAACCGGGTTGGGCTAGGACCCGACCTGGGTTTGAACCCGAAACCGATCGAGAATACCCGGACCCGAATACAACCGGTTGTTACGGGTTTGAAACCGGTTTTGG
>JAOEHQ010047326.1:0-10912 GCA_025447715.1 Asclepias incarnata
GAGAGTTGATCGATCTCTCAAATATCGATTACCTATCTTATTTATCTTTTTATTAGTTTATATATCGTTACAAGCAACTGGTACACATCAGTTAACTTGTATTAATTGTATGTTTTGAAGTGGTTAACAATACATACCAGACCATGTATGTTTGGTTGAGCCTCATAAAACCCATCATGTGTTGGTGCCAATGAATTTAGTTGACCCTATACCAACAAATGAGCAAAAAAACCATAAGTACTCACATATGTATGAATAAATGCCTATTAAGTTGAGTTTACATACCAGTCCATGCATGCTTTGTGGGTTAACATAATAACCATCATGAGGCGGTTCCATCAAGTTTAACTGCAGCTACAATTTAAACAAAATAAGCTTTTCAAGTAAAAGAAAAGGGGAAAAAGATCATAATTACGAGTGGGTCAGGTGACAAGCGTGTCTTGTTCAGGTAGGAAGGTTAATCACCCAACCCAAATCCAACACAATCTAGCTGCAGTTAAACCTAGGACATACTTAAACCTAGTTAACTCAAACATGGCGGAGTAACCTGTTCATCTAAATGGGACACATGTTGGCATGTGAAAATTGGTCAGTGGGCCAAAAACAGGTCTGCAATGGTTTCTGTTTGAAGCGTAGAAGGTGCCTGAAATGGTTTTTCTTTTTTCAATTATTAGGATTAGGTTATAGAAATAGAGCCATGAGTGAAAAAAATGAAAAACAACTATAAGAGATGAACCGAAGCGCCGTGTACAGTAACCTAAACGGCTAAACTGTTTCTAAATTACATTTTTTATTTCTATTGAAGCCTTGTATCAAACAGATTGGTAGATCAACCCATTTATCACTAGCTCAAACCGAACACGACTCATTTAATAAACGGGTTAGAATGGGTCAACCCGTTTACAACCCAAATCCGTTTACAACCCGTTTAGCATGTGTAGTTTTAAGTGGAGGTATCTTACAGGCGCAAGTCTCTTACGGGGGTGGCGGGTACCAAAATCGTGGCGGGATCAGAGGGTTCCTTCCAATTTACCTAAACCCACTCACTTCATGTGAGGTTCGTTTTGGATTAACGCATCGTGTCAAGGATTTCAGCCCCAAAATCATAGTCCTACATTAGAATCATACGCTATGTCCCTACAGTTGGCCCATTTTTCTCCCAACTAAGAGCTGATAGCAATAAAGAAACAAAGATTATAAAGCATCATACCAGTCCCTGCACATTTGGATGGGCCCCATAATAGCCATGAAGAGTTATTCCATCTGAGCTCATATTTTCCTATCACCAACAAATCCAGATTAAATTTGGTTAATCCGGGAATGCAGCTTATAATTTTTAAATAATCCATCAGTTCAACAACATAAGAACATGTTTCATTCTTTTTCTCTTTTGTAGCAAAATAAAGCAGCTATAAAACTTTTGAAAACATAAAGTGTGATTGGTATCATTAGCATATACAAAGCCTGATCTTAATTTACATAAGAGGCCAAATGGGCAGGTCGGGATTGTTGGGTGAGGACTAACATGTACTTTTTCTGGCCAAAATGGAACGGGTCAGGTCAGGTCAGATTGGCCCAACCCATAAACACTTCTTTTAAAACATGCCATCCGTGCCATGAAGATTGCATATTGCACCACCATCTATTTGGAATTTACCAATGGGATTTCATTTAATAGCAAGTTTTATTGCCAAAATTAATTTCATTGATAGAAAAACATAATGGATTTGACATCACTGAGTGGTATTTCAGTTTCAGACATTGGACTAATAGTCAAACACTCGCCACTAACAACATGCCTAGTAAAACATCACAATTTACATGTGGCATCAAGACCACAAGTTTATCTCTACCCTTTTCTAACAATGAAGTATGAAGTGACATAAGCATTAGAATATATCTATATAGCAATGCATCAATAAAACATATAAGATCTCAAAAAAACTAACCATTTGCTGCAAGTTGTCTCGAGCCTCAAGCATTACTGGCTCACGTTCTAATTGTACCTACATAATTTAGGCAGCAGTTGCAAGTTATTGGATATATAGATCATAGAGAACATACATACAATAGCAACACAACTTCCGCCACTAACCTTCCTTTTCTTGCTTACGCTCTTTCTTTTACTCGTTTTTGCAGAAATACCTCCTATATCCTCTTCCACATCACGGATCGAAACAGCATTATTGCTAGATTCTTTATAATTCACATTCACGCACGTTTTTAAAGCTTCAACAAGTGCACGAAATGCAATATCGTAACTCTCCTCGGATAAAGATCCTTCTTCACCCAATTGAATGGCATGTTTGCACAAATCGTTGTATAATTCTACCCTATTTTGCGTCCGTTCATTTCCTTCACCCATTGACTGATTACTCTTTGCATCTTTTGTCCATCTTTTTAAAGTATAACGATTCGGAATGCTTGAAAGTCCACATATTTGGAAAACAATCAGTACATGCCTACAAAGAAAACCTTTGAACTCAAACAAAAGACACGAACACCAAAATTCAGATTTCGTCTCATTCCATGTAACCATGAAACTTTCTGTTTTTTCACGATCATCGACTTTATATATAGTGATTGACTCATCTTCCTGTTCCTTCTTAGGGTGACACCCAGCAACTCCCAAAACCTCAACTTGGAACTTTTTGAAAATTGCATGAGTATAAACCGATGACATTTGCTTTTCCCATGGTGCAGGCGATTTTAAAGCCGGTTGTTTGTGGCACGTGTCAAAATCTGCAATCGCCTCCTCTTGGTATCGGTTTTGAAGAATCATCTCGTATTGTCTAACAAGCTCTTTTAGTGTAACTTTCTTGTGAATATATTTATCAAAAAACGAATTTACACTTTCAGCCCGTTGACTTATTGACATGCCTGCCAAAAATGTATCCTTCATATAAGTCGGAACCCATTTTTTTCTATCTTCATATAAAGAATGAAACCATTCATTCTCTTGAAGCTCGAATCGACCAACCAGCTTCCACCACCTCATATCGAATTGTTCATCTGTTAACGACTTGAAAATACACTTGTGAAATTTACTGATAAATTTGTCGTGTCGTCTAATTACATGACCAAGATTTTCGGAGATTTTTTCTAGGATACTCCAAAGAGAAAAACAATGTCGGGATGTTGGAAATATTTCAGTTGTGGCCATCTCCAATACCTTTCCTTGATCGGTAAGTATGACTTTGGGAGCTTTTTCAATTCCACCCATTGCTCTAAGCCATGTTTTCATTAACCAAACACATGTTGACATTGACTCGTCTGCAACCAAACCACATCCAAGCAATATAGCTTGAAAATGGTGATTCACCCCAATAAACAGGGCAAATGGCATTTTATCATTGCTTCTGATATAACTAATATCAAAAGAAACAACATCTCTAAAGCTTGTATAGTCTTTTCTACTCTTGGCATCAACCCATAACATATTTCTTAGACGTTGATCTTCATTCAAATCAATTGCATAGAAGAAATTAGGGTTCTCTTTCTTGCTTTTCATAAAATGCTGGAGCATAACTTGCCCATCACCTTCTTCAAGAGCTAAATAACGACCCCGTTCAAATTGGTAATTTAAGTCATCCCTTGATAAGTCAACATTTATATTCCCGCAAGACTGTCTCGACATTTGAACATACATTTTCTTTGTCCGTTCACTAATAGCTTGGATAACATCAATATTGTTTTTCTCAGCTAACTTAACATTCTTATGGATTCTAAAATGATAAGCCAGGGCTGGTAAGAGCTCATGATTATGTTCCCTAATAAATTCATGAATGTACCATCTTCCATCTTTTCTTCTTTTAACATGCATGCTTGCTTTGCAGTCAGTTTTCTTCACACTCGGACGCCTACTAGTGCCGCCGTCTGATTCTGGTGTAACCCCGTATCTAGAACATGCGAATTTAGCATCAATGAATTCTTTTGACTTCTTTGATCGACGACTGTTTTTTATTGATGTGGTGAACCCCATTGATTTTGCGTACTCTTGATAATACGAATAGGCGGCCTCATGAGATTCAAAATCCATGTTATCATGCATTTCAAAATCTCTATCCCAATCAATATTTGCAACATTATCTCGTCCGGTGGAAGTAACTATTTGATTATCATTTTCCCTTTCTTCATCAACAACACCGGTTACCTGTCCACTCATAGCTTCACCTACTCACGGGTTGCATGTGATAAGTACCTTATCAACTCACAACTTGGATTAAATGATACTAAAAAATAACAAAATAATTGACACTTGTATACCACACTGGATTTAATATTTGAATGTTCTATGAATAAACAAGCCACACTTTAAGTTTATGATATTCGATAAAAGGTTCAAGTGATTTTATATGTATCAAACTTCACACAAAGATCTATTGTATGTATCCATATTAAAACCTCTATTGCATGTAGCTAACTTTCAATTATTACTATTCAAGGTATCCAATATCCTTTTACTGACATGACGACTATATAAGTTGCAACTTGCAACATCATCAGCCATGTCATCAAAACTGATGCCACGTCACCGGTTTACAAGTCATAAGAGGTCACATACATACAATAGCAATACTTGAAAGTTAGATACATACAAATGTACAATAAAAGGTTCAGACATGGATACATACAGTAGAAAAAACGAAGAGGGGTCCCTGTTCAGACTACCCGGGAAAGTCAAGCCTTTGGCTCTGATGTAAGCGGTCTAACCGCCATTCCAGGGGCCATTTCAGAACTCAATACATACAACAGATTTTCGTGTAGATTTTGATACATCTGAAAGATGCAAAAGTTACTAAATTTCTTCAAGCAAATCCATATTTCCCAAATGGGTTTTAAAATTTAACATCATATATAAGTCTTTACCATGCAAGTTTTAATCTTTATGATGCAAGTTTTAATCTTTATCATTAATAACAAAAACCCACAAAATATCAACACTCAATATAGTAAATAGAAGATATATAAGCATATAATTACAAAAATTACCTTTTTTCTGGCACTAGAAAGACTATGAAGCAACAACCCGACCCGTTTAAGGAGCAACTGGATCCACACTGGTTGAAAGCCCTAACAAACGACAGTGTTCAAAGTGAGTTGGTTTTCGGTATTTGTATGATTGAAGTAAGACATTAATTAATTAATGGTGGGTTTAGTTTTAGAGATCAGAAAGATGTTGGTTGATTGAATTGAATTTTGGATTGTTAATCAGCAAGAGACTTGGGGGAGGGTGTGGGGGTTGGTTTGGAGTCTGTATCACCCAAACCCGGTGGGAACACCACCCTGACCCTTCGGTTTCGTTTTGGGTCGGAGTCCATGGCTTGTGGAAAATGTAAATGCATTTAATAATGGTGGGGTTGAGTTTGGTTTGTTTTGATGCATCATGACATCTAGTTAAAAATAATGGATTTTTGGTTTAAGGTGTAAAATTGAGTTGACACTATGATATTGAAAGTTAGTTTGGGTTATGTTGACACCCTCCCCTTACAAAAATGGATGGAAGATTTTAAAGAATTTAGTTTATAAATCAACAATCATCCAAGTGAAACCTATCATTTCCAATTTATCTTTCTTTTTTTTCTTTTAGAGTTAAATGCACGGATCATCCATGTGATTTATCCAAAATATCATTTTTCATCCTTTAACTTTTATATTGACAATGGTAAGCTTCGTCCTTTATTTTGACGGTCATCAAGTGGACTCTGTTAACCCCCTCACATGCCTTCCACGTGAGGGTATCTATGTCTTTTCTCTCCCTTGTTTTGTCTGTATATATGACTCACCTCCACCATCCTTTTCATCCTTAATACAAAAACCCCTAAAATCTATAATCAAAATCTTTATTTACAATCAAAATCAAAATACAAAATGTTGCAATAAATCTATACCTAAAACTAAAGATCCAACAAAAGAAAATGGGTGTTAAACATCCATGTGAGGAATGTGTGCTGCTGTACTTTTTATGCACTGCCCAGAAACACAAACAACAATAAATAGAAGCAGAAAATAAATATGACAACGAATAGGTAACAAAGGAATAATTAACACCGACCCACTAACAATCTTGAACAAAAGAATAATTAACAACAAAGGAAAACGTTCTCCTTTCATTTGCTCCCGAAAACCAAATGACGACGAAGCAAGAGGCGGCGGCAGCGGAATCTCCGACCAAAGGAAAACGTTCTCCTTTCGTTTCCTCCCAAACTACCATCTCTGCCACACCATCCCAACCCATATCTTTCCCACCACCACCTTCAGATCTTCGCCAATGACGGACCGACCACCACTGTCAACCACCACCACCAGTATTGGTGGTCGTCGTTGACTGTCGTACCATTGCCGTCATCATACTCATTTTCTCTTTCTCCCTCTTTTCTAGATCTTAAGAATTCCCATTTTCAAATACATACGAGAACAGTGGATACAGGTGTTGGATTATATATTATGATTGAGATATGTATAGATACATATATCTGAAATTTGTGTAGCTTCAATTTTTGTAAAACTGGAAGTTCATAAGAAGGTGGATGATATATGGAATTGATAAATGGATTTGTTTTTTATAGAAGAAATAAAGAGATAATAACTCAATTTGATTGTTGATTGGTGAGAACAGGGAACAAAAAGTCAAACTTTTCTTCTTTGGTGAGTCACGAAGATATAAAGGAATAACAAAAAAAAAGGTGAAAAACAAAGGGGTTATCTGATATGGGTTTGTGTGTATGTATACATATGTACATTGATTTCCAGATATTTGTTTGTGTGTATGTATCTATATATGTATATGTGTATGTATATGTATATTGATTTTAGATTATTAAGTTTGAAGGTAGTGGAAGAAGAAAAGAAGAAAATATATATTTGAAAAAAATAATATCAAGTTTGGTCCTTTAGTGATATGAAAAGACATAGATACCCTTCCGTGGAAGGCAAGTGAGAGGGTTAACAGAACCCATTTGACGGTCGTTAAAATAAAGGACTAAGCTTGATCCTTATCCTCCTATAAAGGATTATCACTGTCAATATGAAAGTTAAATGATGAAACATGATGTTTTGGGTAAACCAGAGGATCAATCCGTGCATTTAACTATTTCTTTTATTAACAAACTCAAGATTAGAGGTACAAAATTAATCTTAATTTTGTTATAAATAACCTTTTTTCTTCCTAAGTGCCAATGTATTACACTGTTATGACTAAGCCTGTTTGCGTATAACTTATTTGGCTTAATAAAAAATATTTAATTAATCAAATCAATTAGGCATGTTGATTTTTTACTTAATAAACAAAAAACCTATTATATTTCAATTCAATCATTTTATCCATTACACTTAATGGTTAAAAAAAACGGATTCTTTATCAACTATTGTTTTTGCTTTTTATAGGTAATAAATAAATTTAAATATAAGAAATTATTAATATATCCCTACATTTTAAATATTAATAACTTAAATTTAATAATCTTTTTAATTAACAACCTAAATTTTTATAACTTATATTTTTCTTTTTATTTCTTAATTCCTAACTATACAAAAACATTAAAATATGATTTCTTATACAACTCTTATCGATTGTTGCCAAAAGTCATGGGATATCGTAAAAACCATAATATATCATCCAAGAAAAAAACTATAAGAAACTATTGCATTACGCGGACACTATACTAGTTATTCACGATGTATGTAATACCCCAAAATTTAAGATAATATTATAATGTATTTACACTATTATCCTATTAATATTATGTTGAATTATATAAATTTGTTTAATTAATAAGTTGTGAAAGCTAAAACTTAAGTTGTATATGTTTAAGTGAGGGAGAGTGTGATAAGGGTGATGGTGTTAGAGAGAAAAAGAGAATATAGTTTAAAAAGAGATAAAGAATGGTTGTAATAACAAAACAAGTTTATATAATCTTATTTTTTATTTAATAAAAAATAAATTAAAATCAGAATCAGTTTTTAAAATACAAAATTATCAAGAGTAATTTAGTTATTGCAAGTTGTTTATGAATACAATAATATGAAATATAAAGATGAATGTATTTAATAAAAAAGTTTCAATGAAGTGGCATATAAAATGAGTGAAAATTTAATGTATCTATATCTATAATATTTTATATAAACCAAATGGTTGGTGTCTTAAATTTTTAATTTTTAAAATATTTTCTTATTTAGCATATCATTTAATATATATTATCTAACCTCTTATTATTTAATATATATATTATTTATATATTAATTAATTGTATATTATTTTTATTTCTATAATACATTATAAAGCATTTAGTCCCTCTATCTTTCTCAAAAAAGAACAGTCGCCACTCACCTCTCATCTCCCACCGCCGCCACCATCGTACCGCCGCATCGCGCGTGTAATCTTCTAGTTTTCAAATGATTAGTCTTATTTATAAACCCCTCAACCATCGTAAATTTGCGAAAGAAATGATGTCATTTCGATGGCTCTTATTGTCGTTTTCTACTGTTCATAAGTGGCACAATTGTAGTTTCCATAAAACTTAGGCATACATACTATTATACAACTCACCACAAGTCAACAAACACCGGACAAACTTGGCCCACAACAATCAACAAACATCGGCCAAGCTTGCAAAGACACCTGCCAGCCACCTTCGTCATTGTCGACGGATAACCACTTGTCACCGATGAAACTTCTGTTCCCCCAACCTCTTACCATTTTTCATTTTCCGTTTAACTTTTTATGCCCCGAAAACTTTTCAGGCCAGCCAACATTTTGTTGCTTCATGTGCACCGCCAACTTTTCCTGCCACCACCATGAACAACGTTAAAATCAAAACACAACTGAAAAACGACACACGAGCAGCAAAAAATCAGTGCACACATTGCATGTTTTTTGACAGTGGTGTCGTTGGATAGATAATCAGGTGGCATGCCATAAATGCGGTTTCCATGATCTAAGTCGTTTTCCTTTATAAAATGAAATGAAAAAGAAAACACAAAGAATAATAAAATCTACATATCCGTAAAAATTTTTCCAACTCGAAGACAGTAGGCTGATTATAAATTGACGGGGGATATTAATAATGTACCATACGAACACTCAATTGAATACACTCAATAGCACATTCGGAGTCTCCTGTCCGGTCGGGGCACGGACAAGGACAGGTCGGAACCTATACGATGTGCTCTTTCCGAACCCCTTGCGGACTGAGTAAAAGCAAATAGGTTCGTACAAGTACGATCAGCTACAAGGCAAGTAGCTGACACCCACGACATTTGAGACATTCGTACAAGCACGACCAGCTATGAGACAAAGACCACGATCGACCGGGAACCAGCTTCTAGGTCTTTCCCTGGCCCCTTATAAATACCTACCTCAAATCTTCATTGGGGTGGACTGAAAACACGACACTCGAGCAAAATACTTTGGTGGCGTGGACTAATATCCATTACCGGAAAGGAACAACCAACATATATCCGAAATCCTCCAGACATTACCTAAACAAGATCAATCCTCGTACCTTAAGTGTAATTTTATGCTTA
Organism: Asclepias incarnata; assembly: GCA_025447715.1. Taxonomy (NCBI): domain Eukaryota; kingdom Viridiplantae; phylum Streptophyta; class Magnoliopsida; order Gentianales; family Apocynaceae; genus Asclepias; species Asclepias incarnata. Next base: position 9,526 of record JAOEHQ010047326.1, read on the forward strand.
AACAGCTACTAGAGGAGATGTAACATTAAGGAGCTGATTAGGGATTCCGTCATTGGTGAAGGTATACAGTTAGTTAAAAAATGAATTTTCTTTCGATCAATATAAGGGGTATCGGGGTGGAGGGTAAACCGGGGTGGATAAAAGGTTTAAGAGAAGAATTGGGGGTTGGTTTCCTTGCTATGCAGGAGACTCAGGCGGGTAATTTGGAAGATTTTGATTGGAGTGTATATTGGGGTAGGAATGAGTTTCATTGGGAGGTGGTTGATCCGGTCGGCAGGTCGGGGGGCTTGGTGTCTATTTGGGATCCGAGACTTTTTGAGGTCACAAGGGTGGTTAAAAATAGGAGATTTTTGTTAACAAGAGGCAAACTTAACGAGGATAAAGTAATGTTGAATGTGGTAAACATTTATGCGCCCCAAAAGGCGAATGAAAAAAGACAGTTATGGGCTGATTTGGGTAACCAGATTAGAAGCAATCAAGGGATGTGGGTCCTAATGGGAGATTTTAATTCAGTTAGGAACCCGGAGGAGAGAAAAAACACAGTGTTTAATTTGCTTGAGGCATCAGATTTTAATGATTTTATAGAAGAAGCGGGACTGAGAGAATTTGTGATGCGTGGTAGGAGATTCACGTTCTTGGTAGGGAAAGGAAATGGATGTAAATTTAGCAAAATTGACAGGTTCTTAGTGTGCTCGGAATTTTTTAATAAATGGTCTGATGCTACTCTCAGAGCTCTGCCTCGAGGTTATTCTGATCATAATCCTCTGTTATTAAGCACTTCCTGTTCTAATTTTGGGCCAAGGCCATTTCGATGGTTTAATTCTTGGGCGGATAGGGATGGGTGCGATCATATTGTGGCTCAGGTTTTGGAGAATGATTCATTTATGGGCACTCCAGATAAGGTCCTAAATAGTAAACTCAAAGCTCTTAGGGGTAGTCTCAGGAGATGGAGAGATGAATGGAAGCATAAAGATGAAGAGCTTATGAATGTGTTAAAAAGCGACTTGGAAAAGATTGAAAAAGACATGGAAGTGAGGGATCTTATGGAAGAGGAATGGTGGATCTGGGAAGAGTGTAAGGCGAAGATTGAGAATTTGGAACAAATTAAATTGGATGATCTTAAGCAAAAAGCACGGGTTAATTGGGCGATGTTTGGTGACGACAATACTGCTTTCTATCATGGTTTCATTAATGGTAGAAAAGCTAGTAACACTATCCCCGGTCTGATGATTGGAGATGAATGGATCACTAAGCCATCACTGGTCAAAAAAGAAGTTCTTAGACATTTTCGAAATCATTTTTCAGAAAAGACCCGAGTGAGGCCGAAACTCTTTTGTGATAATATTAAGAAGATTCCAACGACTTATGCAGAAGAACTGAGCAGAGA
>JAOEHQ010047327.1:0-10912 GCA_025447715.1 Asclepias incarnata
ATTACTTACACCACTCGACGCCGCCACCACTACTAACAGTCGCCGCCACCACCACCAGTCGCCGTCACCACCATATCGCCGCCGCATTGCGCGAATACCCTTTTAGTAATAATAAGTTTTCACAGTTTCCAAATTATCAACATTCAACATGTACTTGACGTAAACTAAGCTATGTAGCTAATCTCAAAATATTCATCACAACACGAGTATATAAACACAGTTGTTCTGAGAGGATAAAAGAACAAAATGTAAATTAAAAAGCTATCAAACTTTAGTCTAGTCCTTCATATATGCTTCATATAATGTAAATACAAGTTTTTTGGAAGCTGGATCTGTCAAGCTGCATCAAAGTTTAATAGCATTCAATCAACATCAAAAATGAAAAATGAAGATAGAAGTCCAAGCTGTATGTTGTTGATTAGGCTTACACACAACAATACTCGGCTTCAACCGAAATTTATATTCCACAAGATCTAAAACTTTTTCTTCCCTTCGACTCTTCGACTAGAGTTTTATGGAGGGATTGAATATCATAGTTGTCATGTCACTTTTTAGGATTGTTAACAAGCTTATCTAGTACAAGCTGACAACATAACATATCGTGATATCGGTTTAAACTAATCTGCTTTTTTTTTCCGAACGGTAATATATATTAAATAACAGGAAGTATCTAGCAAAGTACTAGATACCAATACTCGAGTACAATATACAATTACAATTACATAGCCTAGAATAACCAACATCAAAATACTCTAGACTCATCTTGGGGTTCGAACTGCTAAGTTTGCAGAAAGGATGAAAAAAACTCGTACCAATTACGCAAACAAGATCCGAGAAAAATCTCCACCCACAGAGGCTGAGCCACCGGTTTAAACTAATCTGCTTTTGAGGAGTGTTGTGCCTATAATCTATATCCTTTTTATCAACTTGGTACAACTAGTCAATATCAATATGAAAAATCATTTTGAAATAAGTGATCTGAATGAAGGGAATTATAGGTTAACCCAAAGAATATTAATCACCTAACTTTTAAGAAGATTTAGGGCCTGTTTATTTTTTACTTATTGAGCTTAATAAAAAAATATTTAATACATTAAGTCAATTTAGAGTGTTTTTTTGTTTTGTTTAAATAAACAAAAATAACCGTCAATTACCTATTTATTATTTAATCAATACAGATATTATGTATCCATTCAGCCATTTAATCGACTCATAAAAAAAAAAAAAAAGGTGCCCTTATATTAATCGAACTCTATGATTTATCCTGAATATAAGTAACGTATGTAATCAAAAATTTCATGTATTATTCCTAAAGTTTTGTCTTTTTATGACGTTGTTAGTATATCTACCGTATAATCAATTTCGGATGTTTGACCATAACAAGTAAAATAAGGATATTCAGTTATTCACAAATTGTAACGTGTTTCATGTGATAAAATTTTCACAAAAAAATTTAAAAGGGATAATCAAATTTTTTTTTACCCAACTAGAAAATTCAGAAAAAAATCTCACAGTCTTGTCCAGAAAATTCAGGAAAAAATCTCACAGTCTTGTCATTCCAAGGAGTTGAACCAAGACCTGTAGGTAAAAACCAGATAAGTCTCTTCACAGTCTCAGGTATTTTCCAGTTGATCTGTGTCTCATTGGCAAAAAAAAGGACAATCAATTAGAGCAATCTACAAGTGTATAATGATGTACGGTTGGATCAACTGGAAAATCCCTTGCCTTTGGAGACTGAAGTCAAGAGTTCGATCCGCACTGCTACAAAATGGTTGGAGGTCCTTCTAGAAACAGTCACTTTACCTTAAAATAAGGGTAAAGTGGTCTACATCCCACCTCCCTTATATCTCGTAGAAAACAGGATTGGGTACAGTTGTTACTTTGTTGTTACATGCGTATAATGATATTAATTGTGAAACACCTGCTATGTCTTTGAAAAAGGAGGAGATCAAGAACATTGTGGTTTGGATTAAGTTACATGATGTTCCTATGGCAGCTTATACTGAAGATGGTTTAAGTCTTTTGGCTTCAAAGCTGGGAAACCCGAAAATGCTTGATTCTTACATGAGTACAATGTGTTTGGAGTCATGGGGAAGAAGCAATTTTGCTAGGGCTCTAATTGATATATCAGCTGACCAAGACTTCAAGGAAGAACTTAGTATGGCTATACCAGATATTAAGGGTGAAGGATATTCTAAAGAAAAGATAAGGGTTGAATATGAATGGAAACCACCAAGGTGTAATAGCTGCTGTATTTTTGGCCATAGTGATGTACAATGTCCTAAGAATGTTAGGGTGGTCCCGAAGGCTATACCGGTGGTGGATGATGATGGATTTCAGGAGGTAAAGAAAAAGGCAAAAAAAGGGTGTTAAAATTCCAAAACAAAAGCAATCCTTTGTTTACAGGCCAGTCTCCAAACCAAACACTTCTAATGGAGGGGCGAGCACCTCTAAAGTCGCAACTACAAATCAGTATGACCTTCTTAATGACTATTGGGAAGACTTAGGTCCTTTGGTCCAAAAGGGTTCGACTTTGAGTTTTGTGAAAGGACAACCACACACGTTTGATGATATAGATGATTTCGATGCTGATGTTGATGAGCATATTGAGATACCCGAGGAGACATCAGTCCGTTGAGTCTTTTTTTCATGGTGAAGGCTGTTTAGCTTTACTATTTGTTCTATAATGTTTGTCTATCTTGTTTGGTTAGATAGGCTAGTATTATTGGTTTCTTCCTATGATTGTTAGTCTGTTTACATATATGGGGTCTGTCCCATTTATGAACTAGTATGATACTCTGTCATACTACTTGTTTTATAATGTTTTTTGGGCTGGAATAAAATTTACCGGCCGGGTAACCCTTTACCAAAAAAAAAAAATAATTTTTATCGAAAAGGTTTTTAACAACTATCTATATAACGTAATCACATCATATTAGAAGGATAAACGTTACTTCGTACATTATATGAATTTATGAGTACTTGTTTGCGATAGGTTGTGCTGCCCCTAATATAGCATCGTTTTCTGCTTTTTATCTATTTTAGTAACACTGTCAGCTAGGGGTGTTCATTATTCGGATTAACCGAATAACCCACCCAATCCATTTGACATACGTACTATTTGGATTGGGTTATTCGGATTTGGTTTGGGGTTTGGGTGAAACCGAATTAGGAAGCCGTTAAATGGTTCGATTTTGGTTTAGAAAAGTTTCAATTGGGGCCAACTGAAACCCGATTAAGCATTTAATGTTTAATAGAAACTATAATAACCTAATATAAATGACATAAATACAACACTTATAATTTAAATACGTTAATCCTAATAATCAAAATATATGTAGTTATTTGAAAAACCTCATATAAATAACTAAAACGGTGTAAATTGACATTCGGATTGCATGATTATTCAAATATACTAAGTTAAAATTTGAAATCTCTTTTTATTTGGGAAATCCAAAACCCGACCAAATAACCCGAACTTTATTGGGTGACTTACTAATTCTAAAAAAACCAAATAACTCTATTGCCCCAAAACTCGACTGAATGAACACGCCTGCTTTAAATTATAAGTAAAAAGTCGTGATATTACATTTGTCGACATTATAAGACTATGGCTTTCTAAATTGTGTTGACCGCAATAATGTTCAGCTAATGTCAAACACGGTCTTATTTATGGCATCACGTTGACGACAAGAAAAATCAACAAGACTAATTACACAACCAAATAAGATAGTACAATTTTCGAATAACTCCACGTTTTTTGTTTTGTTTTTGTAACGGTAAATTTGGTTTCAACGGCATATTCTTTATATAGCCAATTCCAATTTTAAAGAAAACTCATTTTTTTAGAAAACCCCTATCTTCATTCTTGGAAACATTTTGATCACACCAAGATTTGAACTCAATACTTCAAGGTCTCAAGTTTTTCTCAAATACCAATCCATCTATTGATGGTTGGTCAATGTTCTTTTTCTAATAGGTATGTTTGATGCTACCAATGACTCTCAGTCCAAGTTGTTGAGGTGAAACACCCAGTGACTTCAATAATTAGAAGGTCATGGGTTCAAGTACCACATGAAACAAAAAAAAAATGGAATTTTCTATGTTGGGTCAGCATGTTTTCTCTTACCTACGATGAGTTTCTTCTTGTGGTGTTGGAATATGATCGGGTGGTACCATTGATGACACGATGATATACTTCAGTGGTCCTTCAGTTATCCAAATTAGCCGTCAAAAAAAAAAGTTATATTTGATGGTATATCAATGTGATTCCTTCCTCATGTAAGATGGGCTAACATGATTAAAATTTAAAAATAAAAAAAATAATAAGAACGTACACTAAAGATGAGCGGGTTTGTAAACTAAATTCACATTTGAGAAAAATATGATCAAAAACAAGTCAACATAAAATAAATATAATAATTTTATGCATGTTCTAACAAAATAAATATATCTTATAAAATTATGTTTATCAAGACTTTTTATGATAAGCTGCGTGATACTGCAGTGTCAATAGCTTATCAATTTGTCTAATGCTACTATGAGTCGGTAAAAATAATATTTATATAATTTTTTAATGTAATTTTGGCTTGTTATGATTTAACTATTAGAATTTATAAGAAAAACTAAATGCTTATAACACCGAAAAAATTTGTTATATTTTCGGATAACAAATTTTTTTGGTCTCATATTGGGACGAAATTTATATCGAAAGGTAGATAAAAATAAAACGCTTACAACGGTATATTTTAAATTTTCTAAAAGTTTATATATAATAAGTTATTAAAATAAAATGTAAATTTCAAATAAACAATGAATAAATTAAAATACTAATAAAGTTCAAATATGTGATTCAGGTGACAACCATTGGCGGATCTTAATGAATATCATGGAGGGGGCCGAAAGTAACGGAGAAGGCCCGAAAGTCTCGGGATTCAGAAATAATACTAAGAAAAACAATTTTTCAAACGAAATACGGATAAAACTGTACCACGGAGCAAAAAAACAAAGGGGGTTGGGGACCTCCGGGCCCTAGAATAGATCCGTCATTAGTGACAACCCAAGCAATTGAAGAGACTCGTAGCAATTGAAACAACCAAAGTCGTCCTTTTAAGAGGTAGCAATTGGGACAACCAAAGTCGTCCTTTTAAAAGAAAAAAAATTTGAAAATAAGAGCACCTCAAAACAAACAATAAAGGTACAGTTTTTTAAAATCAACGATGTTCACACGGTTCGGTTGACCAATATCACTATCGAAAGGTTGACTTTTATCTTACCCCGGCTATGGGGTTCAATTTTGGTGTACAATATATTTTTTAAAAAGAAATATTATATGCATCCCGTTTATAATAATAATAATTTATTTATTAAAACTTTTTATGTGGTAATTTTTTAAATTCTTAATCAATTATTAATTAACTCAAAATCAAACCTACATTTTAAAGATAATTAACACCTCTCTGGTGAGTCTGGTCCCCCTCTCCCAGTCTCACACCCCTATTCGACTACCATAATTTGAATGTGACCAATAATTTGTTAAAACTATATTAAACATTTGAAAATGTAACATAATAGATGGTTAACTTGCTCTAGTTCAAAAACAAAAAAAAAGAAGATTGTTTACTTGCTCCTTTAACGACAAGTATTAATATATTGCACTATGATAGTACATTAGGGTGTTTCGGTCGGGTTAATCGTGTTTCGGGTTATTTGGATCGGGTTATTTGGGTTTTAAAAATTATAACTTGACCAGTAACCCAAACCGAATAAGAATTCGGGTTATTTGGGTTCGAGTTGGATCAATTTTCGAGTATTCAAATTTAACCCAAATAAAATAGACGCTTCACTTTCAGGTTAAATAAAAATATAAGCTTTTACCTTATTAGTCATTACTTTAAACTCAACAAGATTACCTTCACACTTGCGACTTTAAGCAATATCATCAAGGCAAGTTAATACGAATAAAAATGTAAGCTTGCTGAGATTACGTTCACACCACGTACCATTGATTTTTATTTTACTAGTAATAGATTTTGATATTAATAATAACTTATTACATAAAAGTTGTAAGTTCAATGTTAAAGAAACAAAAATATAAACCTATATAAAAATATTAAATAATATACAAATGAGTTATTCGGGTTATTTGGGTCACCAAAATCTTTGTATGTTTAACCCATATACCAAATTATATAAAACATTTGGGTTTGGGTTAACCCAAATAAACCACCAAAACCCGAATAAAAGAGTAACATCACCGAAATATATAGTAAATTAAAGTGCATTAAAAAGCAATTTGCTAACATCAGCTAGTTTTTTTTTCTTCTCTTGAACAACAATCATTTTATTAGAAACTCTGGCAAGGCTTCGGAGTAAAAGATTTAACCGTGATTACATAAGGTTGAGAACTTCTCAACCATTATTAATGAAATCTACTGTTTAAAAAAAGATTAACCATAAGAATAGGATTAGATTGCCATAATGACCAAGACAAATGTTTCTTTCTATTACGATTAGACAACCGTAAAAAAAATAATCAAAACAATAAAATTAAAAACATCGCTACTAGTATTTCTACATGAATAGAACAAGACTTTGTTTTTGTGCTTTCAAAGTGACCACCACCATATAAAGCAAACCGCTTCCAATACACATTTGTATTCAGCCGGTACATCCAGTGAGTGAAGACAAGATAGTATGTCAGAAGGTGAACCATTTGGGACTTGAACGTGATACCATGCCGACAGTGAGTTTCTAAGTTCATTGTAGACATGACATTTCCCAAGTAATTGTGTTGTGTCATTTAGACCAGCCGTGCACAAGGTGCATTCTAATGAAGGGATGTGAATACCATGAAGAGATAGATTAGCACGCATAGGAATTCTATTTTTAAGGAGCCTCCACTTGAAAATGTTAACCTTCTTTCGAACCAATTTATTCCACTTTGTAGAGCTTTTGCGAAATAAATTTTCATCAATAAAAAATTTAAAATATTTTTATTTATTTTTGGATACTTCAAACAAGTAATGAACTCTAACCATCCGATGACATTAATGCCACCATTTTAGCGGTTGCGAACGCCTGACGCCATTGTTGTCACGTCACTAACCCACAATAAACAACAATCATTCAAAGAGTAACATTGAAGTTTATAAGTGGGTGTAGAGATTTTTTGACATTCGTCCAACTTAAAATTGTAAACTCATGCAACAATTCAAAGTTAACATACGGTTGTCAAGTCCTTCACTTTTTTGGGTCTCTAAATTTAATAAAAATATCCCAATTAGTACTTGTCGAGTCAATTATTGGTAAGAAAGAAAAATGATAATTGATCAATTATTCATTAATTATATCAAAAAGAACTTCCTTTATTTTTTCAAACTCTATGACTAAGTAGTACAACAGAAAGAAAAATATTTCTCTGACTTTTTTTATTTTTATTTTATTTTATTTTTTCAATGAGGAATTTCTTGGCTATAAATAGTAGTGCACCACATAAGGAATGGATATTGGATACATTCTCTTTCCATTTTGACTAAAGGCTTACACAGCACCCGCTCGAAAGTATCATCAATCAAAAATCAAACCAAATTTTTTATATCTGATCTCAATCTCAATTCAGATAAGGTTAGTTAATTCTGTTACTGCCTTTTTAGGGATAAAAATATAAATAAATATAATATGTGTTTTTGAATCTTTTTACTGACATAATTATGGGTTTTGTTTTGTTTTTCCTTTTAGCTGTTTTATTATTATTATTGTTTTTATGTCTTTGCCAATTTAATCTAATTACTATAAATTTATTTAAGTGTCTGTTTAGTTGTAAAATTATATTTAAGAAAATCCAAAAAAACTGAAAACTTGTTTAAGTTGATTTTTTGTTTTCAAAAAACGACTTTTGAAAACTCACTTTTATAGTGTTTCAATTATTTTTCGCTTAAAATGGAAAACTCCTTATGCTGCTTTCGAGACACGAAGATGAAGACAACTAAACGCGTTCTCAAGATTTTTTTTGTTGATTTTATAGAGATTATATTGAAAACAGAAATTGGAAAGAAAAAAAAATTATGTGTGCAAATGCACTCTGTGGGAGCCAATTTGTGTTGAGTTGGGGTTGACGGGTTAATAGTACACAACCCATTTAGTTGATCTTATAAAAAATCTAACTATCCAGAACGATTGGTGTGGCCCATTTGTGTAAACGGGTTATAAACAGGACAGTTGTCGGGTTGAATATATAAAATTTTCATTTTTCTATATAAGAAATGTTTAACCGTTTACCTGCAACCTAACATTTACCCGTTTATCCGAACACGTTGGTAAGGTAAACGGATAAATGGGTTGGTCAGGTAAACTGAGTTATTAACGACTTATCAACAGGGCGGTAAGTTGGATATATAAATGTGTGTATATGTGTGTGTATAAATGCTTAACCTGTTTACCTATAACCCAACCTGAGTCATTTGTGACCCAAGCCGGTTTAAGCCCAACCCTAACGGGTGTATATTTGTTATGAATCTGATACTTTTATATTTGTTATCAAACAGCTTTTTCATTACAGGTAGACATAACTAGCACCAAAGAGGGTAATCTCTATTACCTGGCTCCTGCAAGATGAACCGGAATCTATATTCAGCTGATATAAGCCATGGAAACTGTTTATCCGTTCAGACACCTGAATTTGGTTATTACTCTTCTTCAACAGCGAGCTTTTCCTCAAATGATAGCTACATCTCACAACAAGATTCTCATTCCTACTATCCAGACACATATCACTCACCCGACTATACTTACACCTCACATGTAAGTATGGCCGGTTTTACAGATAATGCAGATGATCTAGAGTACATACTGGGACAACCGGAAAGTGCTATGCTGGGAACCGATCAAGAATTTTTCGAAACTTATGATGTTTCTTCTTGGGCTAGTACTAATCAAGTTACTTCAGAGTCTGCGGATAGCAGAACAATGACAGATATGATATCTAGACGAGACTGTAAAGAATTACTTATTGCTTGTGCTAAAGCAGTAGCAGAAAACGATGCAATAACTGCCAACTTGTTAATCTCAGAGTTGCGTTCTATGGTGTCGGTATCTGGTGAGCCAGCACATCGATTAGGAGCTTATATGTTGGAAGGGCTTATAGCGAGATTATCTTCTTCAGGTAGTTCTATTTACAGAGCGTTACAATGCAAGGAACCAAGTGGTGGCGAACTCTTTTCCTACATGCGTTTACTCTATGAAGCATGTCCTTGTTTCAAGTTTGGATATTTGTCTGCCAATGGAGCAATTGCTCAAGCCATGAAGAACGAAAACAAGATCCATATAATTGACTTTCAGATAGCGCAGGGTAGTCAGTGGGTAACCCTTATACAAGCTTTTGCTTCACGTCCCGGTGGACCTCCTAGGCTTAAAATCACGGGTGTTGATGATTCAACAAATGCGTATGCAAGAGGTGGAGGAGTCAACATTGTTGGTCAAAGGTTAGCGAGTTTAGCAAAGTCTTGTAACATTCCGTTTGAGTTTCATGGTGTGTCGGTTTCTGGTTCAGAGATTGAAATTGATCATCTTGGTGTTCAGCCTGGTGAACCCTTAGCCGTTAACTTTGCGTTCATGCTTCATCACATGCCAGACGAGAGTGTAGATCCTCAGAATCATAGAGATAGACTTTTAAGACTCGTCAAGAGTTTATCACCCAAAGTTGTGACACTAGTTGAACAAGAATCCAATGTCAATACGGCCCCATTCTTTAACAGGTTTCAAGAAACGCTCAGTTACTACTCGGCTATCTTTGAATCAATTGATGTAACTCTACCTAAGGACCATCATCAGCGGATCAATGTCGAACAACATTGTCTTGCACGTGATATAGTCAATATTATAGCATGTGAGGGGGCTGAAAGGGTGGAGAGACATGAACTTCTTGGGAAATGGAAGTCTCGGTTTACTATGGCTGGATTCACGCCATACCCTTTGAGCTCTCTTGTGAATTCCACCATAAAGGCTTTGTTGCTTGAGAACTATTCTCATGAGTATAGACTCGAAGAACGAGATGGAGCTCTGTTTCTTGGATGGATGAATCGCAACTTGGTTGCTTCTTGTGCATGGAAATGAACCCAAACGCAAATTGGAAAGTTTGTAAGTTCTGGATGCTAAGCAAAACATCCTTACAACATGTTATATATGTATAATATGTCAATTTTGTTAAAATAAATAAATGCTCAAACTTTTCAGTATATATCTTTAGACGAAACGTGTTTAATGCTGCACTTTTTTGCTCTCCTTTTTGGTATAAATATCAAGGGGGTAAAATGGGTGTGAGGTGTGAAATCTAGTTTAAAATTTATAACAAAGAAATACCGATTTACTGACTACTACACACTTGCGGGCAGTAAACCCGTTCGTATAAAGTATAGCTAAAAGGTAAGACCAGGATCGAACACAAGAACTGAAAGTATATACTTAAGGTTGGTAAAATATGAATCAAGAAGTTAGGGTGTGACTGAGTTGTCACCTTGCTTTTTAAAACTAAAATCTTTGACAAATAAAGGAAATATACTCAACCGGTTTTAGCAAGAGTACGAAAATAAGATTAAGTTGTATACAATTAATAAAAAGTCATCTATGTCGAATCCGATCCACAAAAAGTATAGGTTGCACATAAAGTTAAACACAAACTCATAAACGTTGGTAATAATAATCGCGACAAAACAAGACACAAATCGGTACCACCAATGTTTGTAAACCTATTTAAATCACCTAATCAACTTATTCCGTTGCAATAACCGGTACCACCAATGTTACTACAACTTCGTAAATCAACTAGTTTGTTTGATTATTTTAAATAACAATAATGTCTATGTGAAGAAAACGTGGTACCACCAACCGTTAAATTCACTTAACAAATCTCTTT
>JAOEHQ010047328.1:0-10911 GCA_025447715.1 Asclepias incarnata
AAGGTTGGAGAAGATGAAAGACAAAGAAGTTAATGGAAAGTTGTAGAAGGTAAGAAGGACAAAAAAGTAATTTTACTCAGGCACTGTTCCTAAGGCTTCGGGAATTGTTATATATAATAATTTACTGAGCCACACCAAATTCTTGTGCAAAATGATATGTATAGTAGACTGGTTTTGAATAAGTGCCAACATAACTCCATAAACACTATTCGGTTTCTCGCTCCCATGGTTGAGACTACAACTCTACAAGACTGGTTCTAAATACGTGCCAATCGACAAGGTTGTCTCGTTGATTTTGTTACGTATTAACTAAAAAATAGACTGTTGAACGCAAAAAATTAAAATATACCTAAAAGATATATTTTAAATTTTGTTTAGTCCAATTGTTAGATTTTAAAAACTGAATTTAGTGAAAGTACATGCATTGTTAATTTAACTTTAAATATATATTGTTTTTGTTTCTTTCTAATACTCGGTTATGTGTATTTACAACTTTTAACTACGATCTTAAGTCTGAAATATTGCATTTTGCACACGTGTACATCAAAACGAAATTTAGATCAATAATACCATCCAAACGGCGAATACTATAAGAATAGACATGCATTTAATTAATTTTTTGAATAATAATTTTACATAAATTTATTATGTAAATGTTTGATTTACCTTGTTAAGAGTGTTTAGGCTTTTTGTATAACACTTGCAAAACGCTAAATCGCTAAGTACTTGTATATTCTTAAAAATTAAACTTGTCTTTTTAAGCATGGGTTTTGGGTACGTATTTTCTTCCAACTGAGATGATGTTAAAAAATCATGTCAACTATTGGTGAAAAATTTAATAATATCAACTTCATTTAGGCTCAATTAGTGAAAGGGAGTAATATTTTCATAATACATATTAGTCATACACAATAAATATATATATATATTTTAATAATTTTATTGTATTTATACTTTTTTATAAAGCATGAGGCATGTATCTTAATTTTTAAAATTTTAAGTAAATCATAAAAATGAAAACCTTTTTTCTAACCAATGCAAATACAATCATGCCACACATATTAGCAATTTTTCAATTAACTCAATAAAGTTAATTTAAAACTCTGTTTAGCAAAATACATATTCAAAAACATTTTACATACACATGTATATTATAATAAAGAATATATAACAATAAATACAATCATATTGGACTGTTTATGTACAAAAATAATATGCCCAGGTCTATCATTACAATCTGCATTACCGTGCATAACACGGGTATTCTTTCTAGTTATATATAATTGTATAAAATACGTTGTTGTGTATAAGTAAAAGATGTTAAGAAATGTATATCACTTCATTAGTAAAGCATAAAAAGTCTCATTAATCTCGTTCACATACAAAATATATGAAAAAAAAAATACACGGATGCAAGATGCTTATTGACGACTTCTTTGCTACCCTTATTGGCGACGTGTACAACTTGGCCACCACTTATGATATATACTACATGCATCATATATTTTGTTGGTATTTTATTTAACGAATGTGTATATATTATCGACCCATCTATTCCAAGTCCAACTAAACTAACACCATCCATGGTGGTGATTTTTCCTCTTCTATGAACACATCTTTTTTTAATTTTATATATATATATTTTTTAATTATGGGTGTCCTATTCGTTTTTGCGAGCATACTAATTTCAAGAGTTGACTCACTTTGCGAGCCTAAAGTTACAGCAAGTGAGCCTCTGCGGCCTCTAAGGTATCCTTTTTAAGGAACCAAAGAATTATATTAATTTTTTTTTTTTATGTTAAGAATAAGCTTTAGGGGAAATTATCAGTACTGTAGATCATCTCTCACAGCCCACCTCACATGATGAAATAGAAAAAAATAAAAATAAAATTAAGTGTTGATTCCCCTTAAGCTTTATTAGAAAATTCATTACAATCCAGAAAATCTTTTCAAAAAATTATTCTAACAGTCATAATCTCTAACCTTTACTTAAAATTTTCTAAATTATTGGAAAAAAAAAGTCATTATCTCAAATGTCAATAAGTCTTCATGTTTAGTTGACTTAATGGTTACGCCAATTAACTTTTATTTGAATAACAAAAATCCTAAAGTTTAGTCGAATTAGTCTGTTAAGTTTTTAATCTCTTAAGCCTCTATTTGAAACCAGGGCTCGCAATATACGAGTATTCGACCCAATCTGAAATCCGACCACAAATCCGTCAATCCATTTGACTTGAAATCAACCAGACAACTTGCTAACCTGTTTGATATGTTTGACCTGAATTTAATCTACCAACCCGACATCTCTTATTTGACCTGAAACCAACCCGACAACTTGCCAACCTGTTTGACATGTTTGACTCAAAACCAATCCACCAACCCGACTTCCTGTTTTAAATCATATTGGCGATTGGGTTCGGATTGACTGGTTTAGAGTTAGGGTTGAGTTTTCCAACTCGATTTTGATATTATGTTGGGTTTTCTAAACCTGCTAGTGTGAACCCACAAACTTGTACCGGACCCAATTAGTAGCCTTATTTGAAACTCATCTTAAAAGTTTCAAAGCATTAACATAATTAAACTTAAATGATTAAAACATTAAAGTATCGGGAAATGATACCGGAAAATGATATCGAATTTCAAATAAAACCGGAGTCGATATCATGTTTTGATGAATTTTGATACCGGTATCGTCTCGTACCGGGTCAGTACGGGGCACGCCAATGCCAACGTTATTAACCATATAACCCGTGTTTCAAAATCTCAAATAGTGATCATCAAATATGGTGGCCATCTTACATAACGAGTAACGACCACCGAAATATTGTTTTAATAACCATTGACGTGTCCCACTCGGTTTGACTTACACGCGCCGGCGTCAAATACATACACAACAACCTCCCTCCCCCTCCCTCAATTCCTTGTTAATTATTTTGCTTTTGCGTCAATCCTCCCCCAAATTTTCGCTAAACCAAAATCCAAATTTATTATTATTATATTTGTTTTCCCTTGAAAATCAACTCAAACCCCCCGAAAATTCCCCATATTTCTCAAAATCTTACTCGATCGATCGTCACAACAGTAGTGTTTTTCATCTCAATTTTCTTTCTTTCTTTCTTTCAAAATATTAAATCCTAAATAAATTTAGGGCTTATTATTTGAACAGATATATAATAATAATAATAAGAATAAGAATTAAGATGAGCTTTCAAGATCTAGAAGCAGGTCGGTCGTTGAATTCAAGACAAAATGGATATAAAAACGGATTCAAGCAACAAGATCCGACCCAGGCTATAGCTTCTGGTATATTCCAGATCAATACAGCTGTTTCTACCTTTCAACGCCTTGTCAATACCCTTGGTACTCCTAAAGATACCCCTGAACTCCGTGATAAACTGTATGTTTCCTTTTTTCTTTATTTATATCTCTATCTCTGTCTATATTTATACCTGTATCTGTGTCTATATCTATATTTATGTATTCAATTCAATTCAATTGAATTACAATCATCATGTGTTTAGTTATGTGATTGTTTCGAATTGAGTTTTTTATACAATTTTCTGTTGAATAATTGCTAGATTTTTCTAATTAATTGAATTTTATAAACGCCTTGCAACCCAGTTCCTGTTTACCTGATAACAATGAATTCATACGTACAAAAACTAGTACCAGTATTGAAGTAGGGTACGTACTATAGTGTCTTGTGTAAATTTTGGATATATTTTAGAAATATTTGACTCAATAGCGGGTTAGTTACTAAAACCAGTTTTGCGATTGTAATTTAGTTCTCGAAGTGTTGATGATTTATGTGAAATGGTTTTACTCCGTAATTGTTAAAGAAAATGTAACTGACTTATTTGACAATTGACATGGTGTGAGTTTGGGGTTCTTTTCTTCTTTTGAGTGACTTTTTCAGGGTTTGAAACTTTGCGTGCCTGTTTTTATAGCAAGAGTCGTAGTTAACTTATTGATTGTTACCGATTGATAGGCACAAGACAAGACTACATATCGGGCAGTTGGTGAAGGATACTTCAGATAAACTCAAGCAAGCTAGTGAAACAGATCATCGTGCCGAAGTTAGTGTAAGTCATTCTTGGTCGCTATCTCTCTCTCACACACACACATGTGCAGACTACACACAGTTCGATTCTAAATTATTTTACGGCTAATTGTTTCACGTGGCTGTTTGAGATGCTTGTAAATAGCATATTTTAGAGATTCTTGTTTGTTAAATTCTGTTAGTTTCTCATTGGTGAGTACTGATTATGGCAAACTTTGGAATTTGGATTATTGGATAACCGGAGTGCTACTTTGTGTTCATAACTTGGTTATCTTTTTTGCTTTTCTGGTGGTGAAGTCAATGATTATTATATACTTTCGACAATTGCATCTTCATTAATCATAAAGCTTTCTGCTTTAGATGTACATCATTCGACCAATCTTTGTTTTTCTATTTATTTTTTCTAAGGTGATTGAAATTGTTTTATTGCTTTCATGCAGGCAAGCAAAAAGATTACAGATGCTAAACTTGCAAAAGATTTTCAAGCAGTTCTAAAAGAATTTCAAAAGGCACAGCGCCTTGCAGCTGAAAGGGAAACGGCCTACACTCCATTTGTTCCTCAAGTTCTTCCATCTAGGTAATTTGTCGGGTAGTGAGGAGCTACATATGTAGGTTTATAAGTATATATTTATGTGACTGTGTGCACTGATAAAATTGAATTGAAGCAAAAAATTATTCTCCGAATTTTTGCTCCTTATGTTCTAGTTATTGCAGATCACTGATTATATACTATTTTCTGCAGTTATGCAGCCAGTGAAATGGATGTAAGGTCGGACAAAAGTTCAGAACAGCGTGCTCTTCTTGTGGAATCTAGAAGGTGAGAGTATAGCACTTTGCTGTCTTTCATACTATCTTGGCATTATATCTCTTTTAATTAATGCTGAAATAAGTAAACCTGATAATCAATCACATAGGAAAAGTGTCTTTAACAGCATGTGGTATCATTTTTTCGTTGATGTGTCCAGCTTGTTCTGAAATATGTCGTTTTTCTGTCTGCAGACAGGAGGTTTTGCTGTTAGACAATGAGATTACATTTAACGAAGCTATTATAGAAGAAAGAGAACAAGGAATACAAGAAATTCAAAACCAGATAGGTGAGGTAAACGAGATATTCAAAGATCTTGCTGTTTTGGTTCATGAGCAAGGAGCTATGATTGGTAAGTGTGAAATTTCTTTCTTCTCCCACTTATTTTTTTGCTTCCATGTCATTGTGGTATGTGAGATCCTAAAGTTGCTTCTTTTCAGATGATATCGGATCTAACATTGAGAATTCTCATGCTGCAACTTCACAAGCAAGATCTCACCTTTCGAAAGCAGCAAAAACTCAAAGAGCAAACTCTTCCATGGTAAAGTCTTTATTACTTTTAGTAATGATTGGCTTACATTAATTATATTATTTATCTTTCCTTTTGAGCTTCTATGATATATAGTCATTTTTTGTGTGCGCAGACATGCTTGCTTTTGGTGATAGTCGGGATCGTACTTTGCATTGTGATCATAATTCTTGCAGTTTGACCTTAAAGGTTGTTCCCATGGATATAACCAAAGGTCGTTTATGGGCAGAAATGGTGCGATATCATTCTATCGAGCGAGCATATTGGGTTCTACAAAGATTGATTTCTCATTTGTTCATTGTGTGATAACATACTTGAAAATATATTTGATTGCAGGGATTCTTTCTGTAAGAGTACCATGTTCTATCTGTTCAGTCTTTCCTTATTTTAATCTGTTGTTAGTTTGATCTATATACACAATATACATGATTCCAACACTCAATCACACCCAAGGCCTTCCCTTGTCTTTCTCATAACGCTGATTAATTAATACACAACCGGTTCAGCTCTTAAGGTTGAGTTGGATTCATGTATAGCGTATCTATCTTGAGTTGTGCAAAAGCAAATAGGTTTGAATGCTGTTGCTGTTGAGGTTCTGGATTTACCTGCAGCATTTCAACAAATAACTAAAGTTTCAAATCCCTGTTATACATCTCACAAATATAATTTAAGCAACTTTTACACCTGAGTTAATATATGGCTGTTCCGTTGGGCTGCCGCGAGACTCGTCTGGGATGCCGACTTCGATGAAATCGTTGAGGATTCTTTAGCCTCCCGTTGCTCTTAAATAACTCTTGTTCTGAAGATACTAATAAGCACTCTGGAAGTGGAGAAGGATACCTTAGCCGGTCATAACAGTAACTATAGTACATGTACTTTTCTCTGAACCACTTATTGGCTTGTCGTTGTCTTGGTGTAATAGTGGCATATTCAGAGGATTCTAGTTCATCAATAGCGTCAAGACAGTTGGTTGACATTGCATCGGTGGGGTCAACACGGCAACCCTGGAGCACAAGGTCTTGGAACTCGGAGGTAAAGGGTTCAAACCTGTAGTCTACTTTGTGTTGGCCACCACCTGTGGCCCATGAGGAGGCGTCCCATACGGTTGCATATGATGACATGGGCTTTGATGGGTAGTCACCTCCCATATATTCGTCACGCAAAACCTCCCTTATAGGGATTTCATCCACGTAAAATCTAAACAAAATGAAAATATGTTGGGAAATTAAAATGTAAACAATGTATCCTACAATTAAGAAGGTAGCTGTATCATAATCCTTGAAATTTATTTTATTCCAGACCTTACAAAAGGGATTCTTTTTGCTTATGTATAAAAAGGAATCCCTTAATTGTAATGTCTTATTGAACTATTATGGTTTTTGGTACAAAGCCGATGTGATTGTGTCCGGGAAACATGTTAATGATTATGTAATGAAATAAGAAAATGCGTTTTCATGCCGAGTTCGTTAAATACACATCAAGTTTTGTTTATGTCCAATTAATTGGAAGTAAAAAATGAGTTGAATCTAGCTTACATGATCTTGTTCCGAGTCCAAAGAATGCTGTAGCGGTGAAACTCCTTACTTGGATCAAACCATAGCCGGTATCTCTCTTCCCGACCACGCATTGTGCTACCATTACCGTAGATATTCGTCTGAAACCTCCATGGCTTCCCCTTTACATTCCCCAAAAACTCCAAGTCTAATTCATCATGAGTTTTTGGGTACATATCTACATTAGATGTCTGCACCAAAACATTTGATTTTCTTCCTATCATCATCATCAATTTTGAACAATATTTTATTTAGACTTAATCATCATTAATGTAATAAGATGTGTTTGAGTTTGCTTACTTAAATAGCTTATGATCAAATCATATAATTAACTTGTTTAAAACAGCTTATTTTAACTTAAGAGTTAGCTTGTAATTTTTGAATCCATATATAGAAAATAATCATTTTAATTTAACCAATCCTTAAGTACTGCTTATTGAAAACAAAACATTTCTCCTAAAAACAAACCGATGAAATAAATAAATTCTTTGTCAACAAAGGTGCTTGGTGTGTGTTAAGAAAATTCAATAAGCAATAAAGATCATAATGATCAAATCCAAATTAATCAACATTTGAGGAAGATGATCGAATTACGTACATAAAAGGCAACGACGATGCCTGCTGTGTACTTCATCGGCAATTTAATTTTCGCACTGAAGAATCCATAATTGTAATAATCGGTCGAAATAATACCAGAACCTGTTTTAATACAATTCATCTAAAATTTAATCAAAATGATTTAAAAAAAACGTTCTATCAACTTTCAAACACAAATTAAAAGTTTAGGAAAACAAAAATCTCTGTATTAATCATACATACCAGATTGACGAGTGAGGAGGAGACGGACATTCATATCGTCCTCAGATCGATCAATATTGAAGTCGCTGAACAAAGGAACATAGCCTTGATCGAACGTTATGGTGTTTAGATCAAAAGCCATTGCGCTATTTATAGGAATGCTACCACTAAATATATGGTTAACACATAACGTAAACAGAAGGAGGTGATGGACGGGTGATGACCACGACAACGACAACGTTGTTCTTATTTTCGGTGATGGACAAGAAGATTTTCTCTGGGGAGGATGATGACAAAAACATATACAAGGATGATCCATATATATTATGTGTTTTTTGAGATTAGTTAAATTTCTATACATGCAAAAATATATACGTACATGCATGGACATATATATGGAGAGGTATATACAAGATTGGAAATTGGAAGAAAGACCGGGGATTCAACAATTAAGGAAGAGACCGTGAGAGAAACACTTTTGTTTATATTTATTTTTTTATTTTTTACAAATACTAAATTGTCCTTCAAATAAGACCCAAATAATTATAGCAAA
This sequence comes from Asclepias incarnata, assembly GCA_025447715.1. Lineage (NCBI taxonomy): Eukaryota > Viridiplantae > Streptophyta > Magnoliopsida > Gentianales > Apocynaceae > Asclepias > Asclepias incarnata. The sequence goes on from JAOEHQ010047328.1 coordinate 8,299, forward strand.
TGAATTAACTAAATTAATACATATTTGATGGATATGTAAATATTTCGAAGCAACTTATTGGAAGTATTAATAAGAGAATATGGTGGATTATATTAAATATTTAAATGTGCCTCAAGAAACTAATGTTAAAGGCAAAACCATGACCAAATACTACGGGGTGAATTTGTAAATGTGTTGTTGACCGACTAAACAATACTTTTAACACAATATTATTTAGAGAAAATAACCTACATAACCAAAGACCATTTTAAATATATAAAAATATTCAAAAATACCCACAAAATCATAAAATCGCAAGGAAGGCTTCACTACTACACAATCTGCTATTTCCCGCGGCCAAATCCGTGGAAAATCCGTGGGAAATGGCCGTTTTCCCACGGATTTCCCACGGATTATGGCCGCCATTAAAAAGGGCGTGGGAAATAATTTCCCACGATTTTACCCACGGACTCTAAATATTTTCCACGGTTTTCCCACGTACAAAAAGTTCGTGGGAAATATTCCCACGGATTTTCCCACGACATTACTAACGGATTTCCCACGGATTTTCAACGGAATATTTTTGTGTTTTTCCCACGGTTTTTATTTTCCCACGGTTTTTATTTTCCCACTGATTTTATTTTCCCACCGATTTCCCACGGAAACTGTTTCCCATAGATTTCCCACGGATTTTTCCCATAGATTTCCCACGGATGTTTCCCTTAGATTTCCCACGGATTTATTTAGATAGTTTCCCACGGATTTTCCACAGGTTGATTTTCCACGATTTTCCCACAGATGTGATTACTATTTTTCCACGGATTTCCCGCGAATGCCGTTTTTTAATTAAAAATAAATATTGCTGTTTTAATATTCCATTTTCCGCTGTATATCTAAAATACGCTAATTCAACCACAAAAGTAATCAATAAACACTAAAATTACTAAATTGCATAATAACCCAAATATTTAAAAATCAAAGTACATCCGCTAACAATATTCATACGCACCATTTGAAAGTTGCAAGTTTTCAAAAGCATTCAAACTAAGTCTTAAGATTTAGGGCTGTGGCGTCATATTCGGTAAGTACTTCATCAAAGTGGCGATGGTTGCTTTCATTTCTTGTGTTTCGGATTCATTTTTTGCTTTCAAATCATCCAGCTCCTTTCTTTGCCTTTCTTCACGCTTTTTCATCTCTTCAATCTCCCTTTGTTGAATTTCATGTTTTTCTTTCATCTCCTCTACAGTTTGAGTCAACATTTGTACCTACAAATAGGAACACTATTATATATTGACATACACTATTATGGATGTTATAACTCAAGTACCTAAAACATGACAATAGTAAGTACCCACTATCATCAGCAGATTAACTATTTATATTCAGTTGGGTTTCTAACTTCCATTGATTTAGGAAACATGATATACACAATCTCGGTTATAGCCTACACATTTATATGGTCGTGTACACGTGTAGTAGCAGACTAGCAGACTTTGGCTATTACTAATTTATTATTTCATATCGTCATGGCACCTCTTTTTTAATAAAAACCCACTGTTATTTGAACTGAGAACATGTATAGTCGGCAATACACAATAATATTACTATGTACATATATAGTTCAATTATGTATACAAATAATACAATACACTAATTAAATAATACTAATACTTTATGGCTATTTGGATACTGCACGTATATAAAATGCTATTATCTTGTTTGCTGATAAAAAGTTTGGTTGACAACTTGACATCACATGTAAATTGAGCAGGAAGATTATGATAAGCACAGAAAAATGAATTGCATTCATCAATTATGAAGCCTGTACATAACAAAACGAATTGTTTACTGCTTTAGCTTCTGCATTCCTACACTAAATCTCAGTCTCGGTCCAAACACTAAAACATGAAAACCGACTACGAACCGAACCTGCACCGAACCGACATACTAGGTCCGGTCCTCGGTTCTACATTTTGCTCATAATCGGTTTTCGGTTCGGTCCTATAATCACCTAGTTCGGTCCGGTTTTGGACCGTGAACACCCCTAAATAATGATAATAAACCGCATATGAAAATGATGAAGTAAGGTGACTAACCCTCTTTTCCCTAGCGATATAAACATGACCAAACTTTCCCTTTCCAAGCATCTTTAGTTTTTTTTGCATATCATATTTTGAAAATTTAGTTATATGTTCCCCTGTTTTAAGTAACTTCTTGTTTAGATATTTAATGAAGATAAATATCAGCTTACCATTTTCTGTTTTTCTTGACTACTACAGGTGACTGTATAAATATCAGCAAACTAGGACTTTACTAATTAACAAAAAAAAAAGGAGCATGAAGACAGATTAAAAAAAAAAAACTAGAACCAATTAACAACATTCAATCTTTTCCTGTTTGCAACAATCAAATTCAAATGAAATTCCGTATCATAAATAAGGATGTTTGTGTGTGAGTCAATAAACAAACCTGTGGTTGTTGTGTAGTATATGAGCTACAACTGCTGAGTGAAGATGGTGTACCCGTCAGCACGTAACAAGGATCTTGTGAAGTACTAGACCCATAGAATTTCCCTTTCTTTTTCCCGCCAGTGCACTCATCCCATATCTCTGGATCAAAATCTGGGTAGTCATC